>JAUCMX010000004.1:16454472-16688664 GCA_033459395.1 Hemibagrus guttatus
GTGGTCTTTCCTGTCTATCTCCAGCAACGTGGTCCTCCCTCTTCCATGAAACCTTACGACCATTGTTCTGATAAGGTTTTCTAACACCTATTGCTGAAACAGGATGAGATTTCTTGGCAATAGTGTTACTGTTGTAAAACTGGGTCATTTTTGCAATGATGTCGTTGTATTCTGACAGATGGGTCACATCATTCTCCTTGCTTAACCTGTCACTGGACTTGTAACTGATCAATTTAGGGTTCTGTTCTCTTAAGGGAACATTTACATTCTCTAGAGATATGTCCCTCCTTGCCACATGTATAACACACCGGGAGCTTATCAGGGTTATAAGGAGGTGGTCTTTCCTGTCTATCTCCAGCAACGTGGTCCTCCCTCTTCCAGAAACCTTGTGACCATTGTTCTGATAAGGCTTTCTAACACTTATTGCTTTCCTTTCCTCATTTGCACATCATATATTTTATCCCAGTTAACTGACATCACACCTAGAACTTCAAGTAATGCTTGTTTCCTCTCTAACGTATTAGCTGTTCGGGTCTTCACTTTCTGATTTAAGGCTCCAGACAGAGTCTCAGGCAAACACAATGCATGCATCACCATCTGTAAATTTGTAAACATCCGCATATTGCTCCAAGTTTTTTAAAAAATCTAGTGGATCTTGTTTGGCAGGATCAAATTTTCCAATACTCTTTATCACAGCTTCTAGCTCATTAGGATTGAACCCTCTGACCATAGTAGAGGTCATTGGTTCTTCCTCTCCTTCACTAGTACGCATTGTGCTGGTAGCATGAATTGGTGCCATGGGAAATCTAACTGTACAGTCAGTGTACTGACTACTGACTGACTGAGAATCTCTTTCCGAATTCTCATCACTATCTTCATGCAAATATATCATATCTGCACCTCGATTAGACAACATACCACCTATATATACTTTACTGGTATTTCTCTCATTTGTGCCATTTTTGATCAGAAATTGACAAGCAGCCTTTGCTTCCTCCAATTCATTGGACAATGTCTCCACAGATGATATCAGCATGCTATTGTTAGTTCTAAGAAGTGCAATCTCGTTCTGCATTCTGACCTTTTCTTCTTTCCAGATCGTTTCAGTAGCCTGGAAATTTCTTTTACAGATTAGCCCGTCGTCGAGTCTAGATTGAAGTTGTTCATTTTCAGACTTTAACACGTCTAGGGTCTTCCTCGTCACTTTGGATGAGGCAAGAACTGCTTGTAGTGCATTGGCGATTTTTCCTTTTTTATTCTTAGGCATTTTGGGATAACTTTCGAACTTTGCAATAGCCCACTCATACGGCTTATCAACAATGTTTTCAATTCCATCAAACATACCCTTAAAGCCATGCTTAGCGATGTACTTAACAATCAGCTTTTTTATTATTACAATCTTACTGAATTTAATTAGAGTTACTATACACAATTTTTAGTGACTAAACGTTATCTAGTTACTTTAAGATACCTGTTAATCTATTTATTCACAGCTCCAGTACTTCGAACGCAAAATGAATAATACAGCCTCAACACGTCGGGCTTTTGAACTCGACACTCTCACTTCAGCCACACTCTGTCGGGCCTGGAGTCCAACTACAGTAACACTCACAACTCACAAACAACAACACTCACAAACACTTTAAAATGTAACACTGTCACAGTACATCGGATAAAACCACACTACGTCGGGTTTTCCTGTGTTATATTTTAAAACAGTCTACTTAGCCACAGTACTTCGGGCTTAAAACTAAACACAGTACGTCGGGCTCGCTACACAATCACCTGTTTCAGTTTCTAGTTATAATTCGGCCGCCACACTGCGTCGGGCAGATTCACTTACTTTAGAACCTTTTAACAGAATTATAACAACACAACAAGTTTCAGTTACTTTAGAAACCTGTACACTTAAGCACTTTTACTTTAGAAACAATGATTCTGATACACCTCTGTCACCACAGTGCGTCGGGTTAATTCAGTTCCGTTAGAATCTCTAACAGAAATGTACAGAATAGGCTTATGAACTCCTCCTGTTATGCTCAATAACTCTAATTTCTATTCTGCCCTTAACTTTTTCTTTTCTAGTTTTTTTTTAAACGAGGGAGTTCC
Source organism: Hemibagrus guttatus (assembly GCA_033459395.1). Lineage (NCBI taxonomy): Eukaryota > Metazoa > Chordata > Actinopteri > Siluriformes > Bagridae > Hemibagrus > Hemibagrus guttatus. Next base: position 16,456,582 of record JAUCMX010000004.1, read on the forward strand.
TGTTTTTCTTACCTTTCCCCGCTTTTTGGAAATCCCTCGCTGGGTGGCTTGCCAATGTAAGAAAAATAAAATGAAGAGCATCAAAGATCTTAATGAAGAAGAAGTTTATTGCAGCATCGCAGTGACAAAATCCATAAAGTACTTTGGGTTCATCGGTGTCACGACTCGCGCTAGAGGTGACCGCGAGAGGGAGCCATCGCCCGTGTTTTGAGATTACTTCCGGGTGCGCGCCGGCTTTAAAAACGCTGCGCACTTCCTGGTCGGCGCACCCACAGCGAGGTTGGATGAGACTGTACTACCACTCTGAGAACGCCCGATCTTGTCTGATCTCTGAAGCTTAGCAGAGTCGGGCCTGATTAGTACTTGACTGGGAGACTGCCTGGGAATACCAGGTGCTGTAAGTCCAGGGGCCCCACAGTCTCATCCGACCTCGCTGTGAGAGGTCATCCAAATCCAAATCTGAGAGATCATCCAATGCCTCTGTTTTATATAGTACAGCAAAAAAATCCCTAAAAATGTTATTAACACGAGAAGGATGAGTCAAAACCTTACCAGAAGTATCTCCGATCGCAGTTATGGAGGCAAGACGCTCTGATTGTTTAAGTCTTAATGCAAGGAGTCAGCTTGGTCTGTGTGATTGCTCATAATATAAATGTCTAGTTCTGAGTAATATGAAGTCTGCTCTTGAGCTGATGGCATCTTTATATTCTGCTTTTAAAGACTCTAATGATTTAGCTCTAACCGTGTCATAATGATGTTTTTGCATGATTTCTACTTGTTGTATTGTTTTTTCAAGTAAACTGATTTTCCATTTTTGAACTGCTGTTAATTTAGAAGAATATTAAATACAACTACCCCGAATTATGTATTTTGCTGCTTCCCACAGAGTGTGAGGACTTACACCTGATGACATATTTAACAAAATAAAGTCATTGAGATCATTCCTGATATGTTTTAAAAATTGTGCATCTTGAAGGAGGAAAACATTGAAGCGCCACTGTTAGAACAAAAAAAGGATAAATCAGTTCTTCTCAGAGGTTGTCAACTCTTGAGATCAGTAGACACAGGTACCCAGCAACTGAAGATCTGCAAAAGACAGGCCTGGAGAGATATCTCAATAAAGAGGCTAGAGTCTCAGCTTACTAAGACATCTCTGATTTTATTGTTGCAAGGCATGAATATATATACAGACACAAAGGGAAAAGGCGACCTTGTGCTTTTACAAGATAAACACTTATCTCTGCAATAAAAAGTTTCAGCCGTTACTCAGAAGAGGCATCATCTTGCTGAAATGACAAGTTTCTTCCTGATTCTATGCATACAACAGAGGCAGGAAGTTCGTGCAGAACAGATGTTCAGGTATGGAAATAGGAAGTTGTGGTCTCAGACCAGGGGTCATGTGTGTGTAGGTATGATACTAAAGATAAGAAGGAAAAGAGCACAGGATACAAAGGTAAAGAATGTGTTGTAGTAGACAAAAAGATGAACCATTATGTACAATTATTCTTACAGTTCCCCCCTTTTATCCATGATGAACTAAGAATGGATAAACAAAAGACAGACATCCATAATCACTTAATAAGCATTGCAAACTTATCTTTCTTGCATAGGATAATAACCAGGGTCTCTAGAGACAGGTTGATAGTTGGAAATCATGCGATAGAACATTGATTCCACACAGCGAAGAATACAAGGGCCACAAAAGCATAACAAAAGTAAAATGAACAGTATAGGAATAATCATGGACAGGTACGGAGTCCATTGGCCAAACAGAGTATGCCACAATCCCCACCCACTGCGATCTCCTTTCTCATCTTCCTTGAGGGCCTCGGTGTCGTTGCGAGGTTTCAGGGTGGTCGTCGTCGTAGATGTAGGGAATACCTGACACACATAAGAGGATTCATTGGTATGTTGCCGGGCAGTCCAATTGACAAATTGGCAGAAAGTGTTGTCATGAGGATGCACTTGGATGGGTAACCCTGTCCCAAGCAGCCGGGCGACGAGGAGAAGTAGGATGACAGCCATACTGGTCACTGACTGTGTGCTCCGTTTCCAAGGAAAGGATGCAGGGAGTGGCTGTGAGATCGGAGACGGTCCGCCTTCTCTTTATCGTTGTTTCGGCGTCATAGCCAGGAGACACAGCTGTCAGCACGCGTTTCCAGCCCCCCCTTTTAGCCAATACGTTCTTTCCTCCTCTTTTCTGCACAGAAAATAGGTTATACAACAGCACATAGTTCATACATTTTTTAATCTGGAAGCATGGATCCACTGGGGAAAAAGATCAGTTAAGACAGCAGTGCGGGTAACTGCCACCACCTCGCACGGTCCTTCATAACGCGGTTCTCCTAATTTTGCTGGTTTCAGTGATTTCACCAACACTTGATCCCCAGTTTGATAGCTGTGGGTAGGAGAAGGGTTAGGCACAGGTTGATTACTTATGACTTGTTGCTGTAAGCGAGAAAGCGTGTCGACAAGAGCAGAAGCATATTCATCCATGTGAACATCCAGTTTAGTGCCCGCTATGACGCTTTGATTCTTGCGCCAAGGATTAGGAAAGGGTCGTCCAAAAATTAACTCATGTGGCGAGTAGCCAGTGCTGTTTGGCGTCATTCTTATACTAGCTAACACTGAAGGTAGAAGATCAGGCCAATTAGTTGAGCCTCGTGTTTGCATAGCCTTAGTGAGCCTATCTTTAATCGTGCGGTTCATGCGCTCAACAATCCCAGAGGATTATGGATGGTACGGAATGTGAAAGTGCCAAGATAATTGTAGGTACTTGCAGAAGTCTTGAGTGAGTTTAGATGTAAATGGCATCCCTTTGTCTGAGTCTATTGAGAGAGGTATGCCATATCGTGGAATGATTTCTTTAGCGAGTATTCTGACGACTACTTTTGCATTTTCCCTTGCACAAGGAAATGCCTCAACCCACTTACTAAATTTATCAACCAAAACTAGAACACATTTAAACGGTCCGTGTGCTGGCATGTGAGTGAAATCTATCTGCCATTCTTCAAAGGGACCTGTGGGAAGAGGAAGTGTGTCATGCTTACTCTTACTTTTTGTCACATTGTTCTGGGCACAGACAAGACATCTGCGCAGAATTGAGTCAACGCGAGCATTCAGATTACCAATACAAAAAGTTTGAGACATATCCGTGATCACCCCCCTTCGTGCGCGATGTGAAACACCGTGGAACTCGCATACGAGGAATGGAATGGAGGATTCAGGTAGGCAAAGACGGCCATCAGGGAGAACCCAAAGACCACGCGAGTCAACATCAGCATCACATTTCTGCCAATACTCTGTGTCGGAAGGGGTAGCAAAGGATTGGAGCTCAGTGAAATCAATTGAGGGGATTACAGAACTGACCAGGGAACATGTAGAGATTGTATGGGAGGTGTCAGAAACAAAAGGCGCCATGTGTCCTGCCGCAACGGCTAACTTCGCAGCCCTATCAGCATGAGCGTTACCCAGGGCTTCAAATGAGCGTTCCTTCGTGTGAACCTTAACTTTACAGATAGCCAAGGATGAGGGAAGGAGACAAACTTGCATGAGATCTGTAATAAGAGAGGCGTGCGAGATAGGCTTACCTTCCGCAGAAACAAAGCCGCGGGTTTGCCATATTTGACCGAAATCATGCGCAACTCCAAAAGCGTAGCGCGAGTCAGTGTAAATGGTGACATCCTTTTCAGCAGAAAGAATGCAGGCTCTAGTGAGCGCTACAAGTTCCGCAGCCTGAGCAGAATTAAAAGGAAGAGCATAGGATTCTAAAACAACACCTTCCTCATCACAGACCGCATAGCCACACAAAAAGAAAGAATCAGACGGCTTAAAACAGGAACCATCTACAAAGAGAGAGAGACCACCCTGAAGTGGGGTCGACTTAAGGTCGGGCCTAATGCTGGTGTGAAGGGTAATCTCATCTAGACAGTCATGATCGGAGAGAAGTGGATCAGACAGAAGTGTGTTATCAGAAGGAGACTGTGAAAAAAGAAAGCGAAGTAAAGCGTGAGCATGGGTGTCAAGGGAGGATGTGGGTTTAATTTCGAGATTAGCAGTGGAACAGAGAACAGTTTCATAGCCAGATCTGCGTTGCGCAGTCATGTGTTGTGTCTGCAAATTTTGGAGGACGTGTTTAACCTGATGGCGAGTATGGAGGACAAGAGGATGTGAGAGAACAATTTTTTCAGCGTCCAGTACCACCAATGCACAAGCAGCAACAGCCCGCAAACACGGAGGAAGGCCGGCAGCCACAGGGTCGGGGGTTTTCGATAGATATGCACAGGGACGCAGCCCAGACCCATGTTCCTGGGCAAGAACAGCACAGAAAGTACCGCCATGTTCTGCAACAAACAGATGAAAAGGTTGAGTGTAATCCGGAAGCCCCAACGCAGGGGCGCACATTAAAGAGTATCTGAGAAAGTCAAATGCTTTCCTCATTTCACCAGTCCAAATGAGAGGTTGTGACATAGGGGTCTTGTGGTCGATGGCTGCCCTAAGCACTTTGTCATGGAACGAGCAGTCAGGAATCCATTGTCTGCAGTAGTTAACGAGGCCCAAAAAGGCCATCATAGCATGTTTAGTCATTGGTTTGTGCGAGCGGTAAATGAGTTCAACACGTTCGGGAGAAAGGCGACGTGTACTTTGTGTCAGGATAAATCCAAGATATTTGACCTCTGTTTCGCAAAACTGCAATTTGGACAGCGACACCTTGAAGCCTTGTTGAGCCAGACGGTTGAGTAGGGACCAGGTGGCTTCTTTACAGATGTCAGCAGTCTCAGCAGAGATGAGGAGGTCATCAGCGTATTGTAGAACAACAGCTCCCTCAGGAAGTACGAGGTCCTGCAAAGAGGAATGAACAACTGCAGAGAATACAGCAGGTGAGTCAATGAACCCTTGTGGCAGACGCGTCCAGGTGTATTGGGCCCCCCTATGTGTGAAAGCAAACAGCGGCTGCGTGCATGGGGAGACAGGGACACTGAAAAATGCAGAACAAAGGTCTACAACAGAAAAATAAGAATGAGAATGTGGAATAGAAGACATAATGCCCAAAACGTCAGGCACAACCGGTGCCACTGGAATGATCAGATCATTGATCTTTCTCAGGTCCTGTGTGAATCTCCACTCACCATTAGGTTTTGGTACTGGATTTACAGGGGTGTTGTAAGAACTGTGGACAGGAACAACAACTCCTTGATCTAGGAAAGCAGACAGAATTTTGTCAATACCTTGAGCCTTGTCCTCAGATAGAGGATACTGTTTAACAAAAACAGGGTGTAAATGTTTCAATTTTGCAACATATGGTTCACACTGAACAAAACGCACATCATCCTTATGCATGGCCCACAGGGACCGCGGTAAAGTGTTTTGCAGAAGTGACAGTTCTTCAGAGACAGAGGAGGATGTCTGTGCAGTTTGGGTGATAGCCAAGGCTGCACAGTTCGCAGAAAAAGGAGAATGGTGTATATGTGAGTTATGTTGTGGCGATCATTTAATTTAAAGCCCATCATTTTTTGTATGTCAAGGCAGCAATTAGCAATAAAGGTCTGAGTGAACATCGGGTTTGGGGTTCCTGTAGCTAAATCTAGCCCTCCCAATAGACACCAGACTTCAGAGAAGCAATCCAAAAACTTAGCAGGGGATTCTCCCTTGTTCTGCTTACAGTTAGTGACTTGAGTTAAATCTCTACTGCCCTCCTGTTTACCAAGGAGATATTTAGTCAGTTGTTCATGCAGCAGTTTGAGAGTATCAGCGCGTTCTGGTCCACCCCAGACAAGTTTTGTCTCGGTATAAGCTTTACCTTTCTTTTTAATTTTTGTAGGACGTGCGGGGGACTCACCATCCGTACCCTCTGGCTTAAGTTCCTCAGAAGCCTCAGTATGTTTAATATACAGCACTTCATCAGACTCAGGGTCTAAAATCTTCACCTTAGCAACTAGCTCATCCTCGTCATACATGGGACCCATTTTAGTCATCAAAATAAACTTATAATCAGCCCCACAAAGCTGAGCATTACGGGTGGTCTGAATCAATGTTTTGACAAAATGTATGGGATTGTCTTTAGGATTTGGCAGGAGGTCTAGGATGTCTTTAAGATCTGAAGCAGATGTGGAATAAATGGTTGGCTTACCTCCACCTTGTACAGTAAAAATGCATGCAGCATTCGTGGATTTAAAAGAGGAAGGATCAATTACCGACCCGGTATCAGGGCCATCGTCATCATCTGATGAGTCAGTGTCATCATCCTTATTGGATGGAGAACGGGGCGCAGACGTCCCCACAGTCTTTTCTTTCAAAGACATTACTGAAGGAGCAGCCACATTAGGCGTGCTCTTGCCCCCGGGTCGTTTACTGGGTAATACATCAACATATACCTCATCATTCCCCTGTCCTTCATATATCATACGAAAAGCCATACCAAGATATTCAGGCTTAAAGCTACCACGTCTAGGGAAATTCCCCATCTGAGGAATGCTTTCTGACCATCCTGCCAAATTATCTATAAATGAAGTGCAATAATAGGCAAGACCACAGCGCTCCATCCAGTCCCTTGGGGTTTCTTCTGGATGGGGCTTAGGGTAGTCACTACTACCTTGACCCATGATTAAACTTAAAAATTTGGTACACAGGCACAGAACCTAAATGTTCACAGGATATCACAGAAACCACCACCGAAAGAGAAAACCACCAGATGCTTCACTTACAGTTGCAGGGTAACCACAAAAGAATTCAGTGCACAGTCAAGGGTGAGCTTTTTACTCAAGAGAATTTCACTACTACTTTCTATGAAAGTCTTCCGTACTGGTACTAACAGCGATGGGAATACAGTCTACAAAATTTTATACAGACAACCTCAGCTGGTTTCAGATGCAACACACAAGGAGTGAGACCTCTCTAAATAAATTAAAGAAAGGTTTTTACTCACCCTTGTCTGTCACATCCCGGACGCGCCCCCAAATTGTTAGAACAAAAAAAGGATAAATCAGTTCTTCTCAGAGGTTGTCAACTCTTGAGATCAGTAGACACAGGTACCCAGCAACTGAAGATCTGCAAAAGACAGGCCTGGAGAGATATCTCAATAAAGAGGCTAGAGTCTCAGCTTACTAAGACATCTCTGATTTTATTGTTGCAAGGCATGAATATGTATACAGAGACAAAGGGAAAAGGCGACCTTGTGCTTTTACAAGATAAACACTTGTCTCTGCAATAAAAAGTTCCAGCCGTTACTCAGAAGAGGCACCATCTTGCTGAAATGACAAGTTTCTTCCTGATTCTATGTGTACAACAGAGGCAGGAAGTTCGTGCAGAACAGATGTTCAGGTATGGAAATAGGAAGTTGTGGTCTCAGACCAGGGGTCATGTGTGTGTAGGTACGATACTAAAGATAAGAAGGAAAAGAGCACAGGATACAAAGGTAAAGAATGTGTTGTAGTAGACAAAAAGATGAACCATTATGTACAATTATTCTTACAGCCACCGTTTAAAACGAGTTGATAAATGAGATTTAGATATAGTGATTTTAACAGTACAGTGATCAGATATAAGCATAGGTAGAATATCGGTGACCAAAGCAGACTCCAAAAAAGCAGCAGAGATCAATATGTAGTTTATTCTAGAAAATGTTTTATGCCGAGACGAAAAAAACGTGTAGTTCCTGACATTTGAATTCTTATCGTGCCAACTATCCACAATATTCAAACCTTTCATGAAGGATTTGAAATAATTAGAAGCCATAAGTTGATTGGAAGTAGGCTGAGTAGCACTGGATCTGTCAGAGGAATCAACTGTTAAGTTAAGATCTGCACCCAACATTATTGGAATATTACCCAAAGCTAAGATTCTACTTTTAACATCATCAAAAAATGAGGGATCAAATATATTAGGAGCATAGACAGATACAAGACAGTACTTCAGTGTGTTTAAGGTGATCATAACATAGCAAAAACGGCCATCAGAATCACTTCCCGATCCATCAACCTGCAGATTTAACTTCCTGTCACCTAGTAGTAGTACACCCTTTCTTTTATTTAGGGCACAAGAATAAGAAAGTATTTTGTAATACTTATTTTGAAATCTATGTATATCTTGTTGCTTTAAATGGGTTTATTGAATAAATGCAAAATGTATCTTCTTGCAACTGTCCTGGAAAATGTCATCAATGAAGCGCTGAGCCTCCTCGGGAGAAGAGAAGATGCGGGTTTCAGAGTTAACTGTTACCTTCAGGTTAGCAGGATAGAGGAGAAAATGCTGAATCCCTTTCTGAGTGAGAGAAGCAATGCAAGACGAAAAACGCTTTGCGCCACTGGGCAGTAGCGTTGGAATAATTGGCAAAGAAAAGAAGGTGAGACTGGCCATGTTGTATCTTGGTACCTGGTTTCCTGTACTCCCTCATAATGGTCTGGCGATCGTTGTACCTCAGAAGTTTAAAGATAAGGATCCTGGGCATATTTGAGGATACCTTTCGACTGTTGAAAACACGATGAGCCCTTTCTATGTCAATAACTCCATGGTCAGCCAAAGACGGGAACCAGATCTGGAGTTAGCGTTGTAGAAAGGCGATGGCATCACCCCCTTCTGTGTTTTCTGGAAGATTAGCAATGCGAAGATTGTTCCGACGAGACCGGTCTTCTAGCTCGGCAACACGGGTTTGTGACATAACATCCGCCATTCTCTTCTCAATCGGCTCCATTGCCAATGTGGATTGATATAATTGTAAAAAAATCGCAGTTGGTTGAGCTTTCAACAAAGAGAAAGAGAGTGGCTTGGCAGGATCAGGATTAAGCAGCCATCTTAGCTGGAGTCCAACCGGAAGTCCTCCTCACTTTTTTAACCTCACAATCAGACTTTACCTCACTACTTTTGTGAATTCACTGAAGCAGACCAGGGGACTGGGAAGTAGTGTTTAGCAGGAATCTTTTATTGGAGATCAGAACACACTGCAGTAGCACTGTAGTCATCGAGTCCAGTGAAAAGGCACATGCTTTGCAGTTCTAAAGGCCTTGAGTGGGCAGGCCTTGAAGGTGTGACAATACAAAAGCCTAGAAGTGATACTCTTAAACAAAAACCCCCAAGGGGAGGTAGACCTCACAGGTGTCAACTCCCTGGTATGACAATGCAAAAAACCCAAACTGTCAGCTAGTTCACACCTCCTGATCACCGTCTGTTTTGATCACTATTTGGTGGTGAGAGCTGGGATATGTAAATAATTAATCAAAGAGCAATGTATGTAACAATAGATTTTAGAGTGACCTCAAAATATGTTTTCATACACTACTCATGTGTTAATATTATGCAAATGTGACTATACATCTTTTTAAGTGCAACATCACGCTTCCAGTTATTAAGCTATACCCTACCACTAACTAAGCCACACCAGCATTGCAGACATCCTGTCTTGCTTAGCCTAAGACATTCTCACAATTGTGAAATTATACCCCCCACACACACATTAAATATGTGCAATAATTTCTTCTGCCACACATAATAGGAACAATCGTTCATACACTTCATTATATTCTTTGTCCAAAGATCACCAAATGCCTTTAAACCTTTATTCATACCCACAAACCCATTCTCTGTGCCTCTGTAGAAAAAGTCACATTTATATATTATAATTCAAATTATTATAACATTTTAAGTTCACCTTTCTTATTTGGTTTCAACCTATGCAGAAAGTAGAGATGTCTTTTTCTGATTGTATACTAAATGGCATGATTTGTTAATGCAAATAAATACAATCACAAAACATATCTCATTAATTCTTGTATTCTATCATTTTTTACCATTAGAATGTTTCCTTTTAAAAAAAAACCCAAAACTTTAAATTTAGCACACAAATGGAAATATTAATATAAACATGCTGCTGTGTACCCAGACATAAGAATGAGAAGGTAGGGGGTGGGGTCGATCAATACTGCCCAGGAAATAAGGTATAAAGGGTTATTTACTTGACATTGATCTGTTACCTCAATAGCAAAGCCCACTTTGCTTCACTTTGTTAACCTTTAAGCCTGAGTCTACTCACAACAACAGGGGAGTCAACTAACAGGTTTAAATTATAGATCGAAGAAGGTTGAAATACCTTTGTCACTGCCTGGTGCTTGTGTAGTTACAGCCCAGAAGAAATTTAAACATCAGTAGGGATAATAAGGACAAATCTATCACACTCAAGTCCAAAGTGCTTCTGACACCTGCCCCGTGTCCTGAGTAAGTACTCCTCAGGCCCAAGCCTGATCGATTCAGACATTGCTTTTCCCTCTGAGGATGATTGATTGTGACACAGCACTTTTTTCAGTCATTGTGCTTTTTTCCAGGAAGATACTTCAGCTCTTTCTAAGGACATTCACATAATTGATTCTCTTAAGAGAAATTGCATCTAGATTTTTACTAAGAATAGAAGTTATTTCAATTAAATGTTAAGCTTCCTATAATGACATTTCAATAAAAAAAAATCCTATTAATATTCATTAATAAGTAAATAATTTAATTTAAAAAAAACTGAATGTCTCCAAATATTATCAAAACTATTATTGTAAACATTTAAATAATGAGCTTAAAAATTGAACAGAATTATGTTAATAAACTTAAAAAAAGGAAATTAAAAATGTAGATTAGTAAAATAACACTTTTCCTAGATGGAAGTATTAACAACCTCATTATATAACATGCATTCAAAGTAAATCTGTATATAAAAAAAAAAAAACACAATAAATTTTAGAATTGTCATCTGAGAGCAGTTTAACACTGTAAATTTTAATGCAGGTAATATTTTTAATTTTTGTAGTTTAATTGATTTTTTTTTAAATCATGAATTCAATACACATTTATAAATGTTACATGTTAATATGTTTGACTTGCAGAACAAACAGAGAGTTTGCCTTGGTCTAGCTACATCATTTTGAAATAAGATAGAACATGAACCTAATATAAAGTGTCATATCCTTGGTGTCTGAGAAAGCACTTTTGTGTAATAAGAGTGTGTATTTAGTTTTTTATATAATTGAGAAAAAAAACGACAATGAGAGAACTTGAAAAAAGCCAAGGAATTTTTTTCCCCTTTTTATGAAATGCCCATCTCTTACTCTCTTACCAAGTAGTACATGTCTCTCTCAGTCATTCTCATGGACTCAGCCAATCTCTCTAAGTAAACAGAACTATGTCTTAAAATTCACTCTCTTTCCAAGATGACCATATCAATAATACAAGGGAACCACATTTGTTGAGTATCATGAGATTATTTTACTGATTTGTCCTGACAGTTATGGTAATAGTTTGGCAAAAATCCACTCAGGTGACAGGAAACACAGATTACAGCTATAATCGCAGTGGCCTAAGAGAAGTCCATGATTGATTACACATGAAGAAATAGAGGCATCCAATCTGTCTCATAAAATCTCAGCTGCTTTAAAATCCACTGATACTAAAATTATCTATATTTAATCTCTTTAAGAAAATGTATGCTATAAACAAAAGAGCAAAGAATAGTGGCAAAAAGTAGCAAAAAAGTGCCAGCTCATTGAAGATTTTAAATAACCAGTGTGAAAAATTACAAAATACAATTCTTCACATCTATTCCACCAAATCAGTCAATAAACTGTTCTTTAATTGTAAATCATTCTTAAAAAATCTGAAGCAACATTGAAATGTTTGTACTAGCTAAACAATTAAGGCAACAAATCACTATGAGACTTGTGGGGGGGCACGTTTGCCTCACACCTTCAAGGTTGGGGGTTCGATTCCCACCTCCGCCATGTGTGTGTGGAGTTTGTATGTTCTCGCCGTGCCTCTGGGGTTTCCTCCGGGTACTCCGGTTTCCTCCCCAGGTCCAAAGGCATGAATTGGAGGTTGATTGGCATCTCTAAATTGTCCATAGTGTGTGTGTGTGCGTGCCCTGCGATGGGTTGGCACTCCGTCCAGGGTATATCCTGCCTTGATGCCCGATGACGCCTGAGATAGGCACAGGCTCCCCGTGACCTGAGGATAGATCGGATAAGCGGTAGACAATGAATGAATAAATGTGACTTGTGGTTCCGTAGTATTTTTCTAGTTAAATCTATAATTAAATAGCTTTAGAAGGCTCATGTTTTATTAATGATACATTAGGTAACACCAATTGGCTAATATGAATTTGCATATTTATTAAAATGATGACAGTTATGATTAATGGGATTTTGCCATGCTACATGGAAATGAGGGTAAAACAAACCTCAGTAATCTCTTATAATTAATAAAAGTGATTATTTTTGTTTTCATTTGTACTCTTACTATATAATAAACAAAATAATAAACAAAATTAGTAATATTTTTGTTGCATCAACCATATTATTAGTTGAGTGATTCAGATTCCATATAAATCTTTTTAGAGAACTATATCTACTTGTAATTCCAAATATTAGCCCTTGACACCTTACAAGAACTGTAGAAATGTAGCAATTGTGTGTTACCAGTCAAAACCCTGTATGGCAGAGACTTGAGTGGACACAGAACTGTCATATGAAAGGAAATTTGACTTGTCTACTACTGAACTTGAACTACTGCTACTACTACTACTACTACTACTACTACTACTACTATTACTGCAACTAATAATAATAAATATTGTGACAAAGATATTGTCAGATAAATGATCAAGGGCAGTGAGAGAGCTATTTAGAGCTCCTTTTCTGTTTCTCCTCTTACACATACTGCACCCCTCACCTCTCTCCCTAACACACACACATACACACACACACACACACACACACACACACACACACACACACACACACACACACACACACACACACACACACACACACACACACACACACACACACACACACACACACACACACACACACACACACACACACACACACACACACACACACACACACACACACACAGACAGAGAGAGAGAGCGCCGTGGAACCCTCCTCCTCTGTTTGGGGATGGCATTAGAGACTGCAGACTGACATACATTTTTTATAGCTTCATAAAGTCGTCCAATGACCAGGTCACCCTTCTCATAACAAGGGAGCAGAATGCTTGAAAAAAGCCATTCATCACAGTGAAAGGGCCTGCTTGTCCAAGTGCCTTCAAACACGCACATGGTCTGGCAAGAGATGCTCAGCGCAAATGCTAACGCATTTCTGCCGCTAATGCCAGATGACCTTCTCACATCTATTAGTGAGCTGCCTGATGCAGAGGGCAGACGTGTGCCCTGCTTGTCTCTTGTTGATATCTCAAACACAAATACAAATACCAGACACATATCAACATAGCCATCATTATGTGCTGTGAAAGAAAGGTTATATAATGCATTTAGAGGACAAAGGCCTAACACTGTTTCAAAAGATAGCATAGAAAGCTATTTATTAAAAGTTTTTTTGGGGGGTTTATGTTGTTTCTGTTAATGCATATTGTTGATGTTTTAGCACGATTAGAGTTGTTAAAGTCTTTTGACACAATGTCATTTATCTCTGAAAATTATTTAAGAAACACAGAATGCTTTTTAAATATGTCCCCTTTAATTTGGAAAAGGAGTAGCAGCTTCTGTACAGACCTGAAACACTCTGCACATAGAAAATTATCACACCACAGAAGCCCATTAGTGGACAATTAGTGGCAGCTGGTGGGTTGTCAGGATGGTAATGGCCTCAAAAGAAATACCCATGGAAAACAGTAAACTAGATGGGAGACTCAATAAGAGACTGAAATGTGAGACTTGTTAAAAAATGTTTTTTTTTTTGTATTTTACTATATTTTAACCTATGTAAATTTGTTTTAGACAAATTCTATTTAATGTCACCAGAGAGTTATAAAAGGCATTTCACTGCATGTTTCACTGCATGTTTCACTGCATGTTTCACTGCATGTTTCACTGCATGTTTCACTGCATGTTTCACTGCATGTTTCACTGCATGTTTCACTGCATGTTTCACTGCATGTTTCACTGCATGTTTCACTGTGTAGGGGGTGGCTTAGTGGTTAGCACGTTTGCCTCACACCTCCAGGGTTGGGGGTTCGATTCCCGCCTCCGCCGTGTGTGTGGAGTTTGCATGTTTTCCCCGTGCCTCGGGGGTTTCCTCCCCCAGTCCAAAAACATGCATGGTAGGTTGAGTGGCATCTCTAAATTGTCCGTAGTGTGTGAGTGAATGAGAGTGTGTGTGTACCCTGCGATGGGTTGGCACTCCGTCCAGGGTGTATCCTGCCTTGATGCCCTATGACGCCTGAGATAGGCACAGGCTCCCTGTGACCCGAGTGTAGTTCGGATAAGCAGCAGACAATGAATGAATTATACTGTGTACAGTTGTATGTGGCCATTAAAAATTTCATTTGATGTATAGAGTATATCTTCAGTTTTCATATTTAGTTACTAAAGCTACGAGATTTATGTAAGATAACTCTTAATTTAGTCAGTAAGGCAAGCATCCTCAATAATCATTCGGTGACAGCAATCTGACACAAGTGTCTAGTCTTACTGGAAGACAAAAACATATTATTAATAAATAATTATTAACTGACAATGATTTGAAAGAGATGACATGATATTAATTTCACCTATAGTGTCTCATCTTTCTGGGGGTGATGCATTAACTTCCCTTTATGTCACAGGGAATTATTTTTCAATAGAGGAAAATACCTGATATACATAAAAATAACAAATTCTAACTAAGGTTATTTAACTGCCTTTTAGTGTCCTTTTCTTTCAAAATGGAAGCCAAAGTGTGGAACTCTGAAGGTTTGTACTCTCCTTTTCTTGCCTGTTTTTTTTTTTTTTTTTCATTTTAAATTGCTGAGGTTGAACTTTGAGAGACTCAAAATGCAGGTCAGTGCAGGGAGGAGAGATATAAGTCCTTTAATAATTTATTTGGGGGGTTTGGGCAGCAGCCAAGGGGAACAAATAGTTTTTCTCCCAGAACCAGGACCTGTGTGACCCCTGCCTGACGTACCTGCAGCCCCAGCCCCATTGCATTAGTGAAATTCTCATTTGATGGCGTTTTAATATTCTGCCTTGATGACTTTTAGCAACATTTACTTTCCAAGGTCTCCAGTGCTTCCCCTGGAGGAAATGAGACATGTCAAAACCCATTACACAATAATCAAAATTTAAATACCTTGGTTGTGTTTGCGTTAATACACACAATCTACACCACTCAGAGGCAGGGGTGCACAAACACTCATCTGCTTGCTGCCTCATAATGAGTCTGTATGATGGGTAAACGATTTGTGGGTCACAAAGCATACGTTACAGATCCGATTTAACCCTTGCTTGCTTGTTCTCTAGATGACCCAGGGAAATGTGTTATTAAATTTAACACCAGTTCATTTCTTATTCCACCCTCTTTTCCCCCACTTCCCATGTCATGGTTGCACAAAGATGTACTAATATGCCTCCCTGTGCAGAAAGAAGTGGAGGAGGCAGAAATGCAATGGAAAAGAAGAATGTAGAAAAAGCAGGTAATAGAGTGAAACAAGGACAATTTTATGCACAAGTGCAAGTGCAGCATCCTTCTAGGGTCTTGCTAAAACAATTAGCCCCTGAAAACACCATGGCAGTTTCTGGCTCAGTTGATATTTGGCTTATTATTTATGTCATATGGTTTATGAATTTTTCAGTGGTATTATATTGATAGTAGTCTAATCCTCATGTAATCACTGAAGGGTACGTAAGATAGATATGCTGAATAGCAATTTCATAGACATTAGGACTGAACCTGCCAAAGACAGATAGGATTGTGACAGTAAGTGAGGTAGGCTTCTTAAGAGTTTTAAGGTGGCATCAAACAGCTTGTAGCTTCTTTACCCTGACAAAGAAATTAAGACTAATTAATTAAGATTAATTTGATTTGGCATGCCATTTCACCACCTGCATAAATAGTACTCACTTATTAAATCTTTTTAATTAAATTTTTTTTGTATAAACTGTGGACATTGTCTCAAAGCAGATTTACAGAAATATAAAAAATCTGAATAAAAATTACAAAGTTTAAAATTAGATATATTTTTATTATTAATAAGCAAGGCTGAAGCAATGGTGGCAAGGAAACCTTGAGAGGAACCAAACTCAAACTTTGACAGGAACCAGAATTTTGTAATTATAAAGCAGAATTTCTGAATTCTTAAAGATTCAGCACTAATTCTTTCCTGCCAAAGCCATAAAATTTTCAGTGATATTGACCCAAATGAAAGATTTGATTCAATAATCACACCAAGGTTTTTTACTGCTGCACATGATGAAACACAAAGGTCATCCAGCATCACCGTTACCGTTGTTAAGCTTTCTTCTGGCTGCATGTGGTCCTAATACAAGCACTTCTGTCTTCTGAGAATATATATATACAGGTGCGTCTCAATAAATTAGAATGTCATGGAAAAGTTCATTTATTTCAGTAATTCAACTCAAATTGTGAAACTCATGTATTAAATAAATTCAATGCACACAGACTGAAGTACTTTAAGTCTTTGGTTCTTTTAATTGTGATGATTTTGGCACACATTTAACAAAAACCCACCAATTCAATCTCAACAAATTAGAATATGGTGACATGCCAATCAGCTAATCAACTCAAAAGACCTGCAAAGGTTTCCTGAGCCCTCAAAATGGTCTCTCAGTTTGGTTCACTAGGCTACACAATCAACTTTTCCACGACATTCTAATTTATTGAGATGCACCTGTATATATATATATAATTCCATCCATGTACCTCCTCTTTGGCCTTCCTCTTTGCCTCCTGCCTGGCAGCTCCATGTCCAACATTCTCCTACCAATATACTCACTCTCCCTCCTCTGAACATGTCCAAACCATCTTAATCTGGCCTCCCTAACTTTGTCCCCCAAACGTCCAACATGAGCTGTCCCTCTGATGTACTCGTTCCTAATCCTGTCCAATCTTGTCACTCCCAAAGAGAACCTCAACATCTTCAGCTCTGCTACCTCTAGCTCTGACTCCTGTCTCTTCCTCAGTGACACTGTCTCTAAACCATACAGCATGGCAGGTCTCACCACTGTCCTGTACACCTTCCCCTTGATTCTCACTGATATTTTCCTATCACACAGAACTCCCGACACCTTTCTCCACCAATTCCAACCTGCCTGCACTCGCTTCTTTGCCTCTTTCCCACACTCTCCATTACTCTGGACTGTTGACCCCAAGTACTTAAACTCCTGTACCTTCTTCACCTCTTCGCCCTGTAACCTTACTGTTCCACTTCCCTCCCTTTCATTCAAACACATGTACTCAGTCTTACTATGCCTGACTTTCATTCCTCTTCTCTCCAGCGCAAACCTCCACCTGCTCCCTGTTCTCTCGACAGATCACAATTTCATCTGCAAACATCATTGTCCAAGGAGACTCCTGTCTGACCTCCTCTGACATCTGGTCCATCATTATAGCAAATAGGAAGGGGCTCAGAGCCGATCCCTGATACAGTCCCACCTCCACTTTGAACTCCTCTGTCTGACCTACAGCACACCTCACCACTGTCCTGCTCCTCTCATACATGTCCTGCACCACTCTGACATACTTCTCTGGTACCCCTGACTTCCTCATACAGCACCACAGCTCTTCTCTTGGCACCCTGTCATACGCTTTCTCCAAGTCTACAAACACACAGTGCAACTCCCTCTGACCATCCCTATACTTCTCCATCAAAATTCTCAGAGCAAAAATTGCATCTGTTGTGCTCTTTCTGGGCATGAAGCCATATTGCTGCTGACAAATTTCCACTACCTTCCTTAACCTAGCTTCCACTACTCTTTCCCATAGCTTCATTGTATGGCTCATCAACTTTATCAACTTTACCCCTATAGTTGCTGCAACTCTGCATGTCACCCTTATTCTTAAAAGATTGGCACTAACACACTTCTTCTCCATTCCTCAGGCATCCTCTCACTCTCTAAAACCCTGTTGAACAAACTAGTTAAAAATTCCACTGCTGACTCTCCTAGACACTTCCAGACCTCCACCGGGATGTCATCAGGACCAACTGCCTTTCCACTTTTCATCCTCTTCAAAGCCTTCCTGATCCTTTCTAATCTTATCTACTTTCTGTTCCCCAGAGTTCACCTCTTCTACTCTTTTTACCCTCTCATTTTCCTCATTCATCAGCTCCTCAAAGTACTCCTTCCATCTCCTCTGTACACTCTCCTCACTTGTGAGCACCCTTCCATCTCTATCCTTAATAACTCTAACTTGCTGCACATCCTTCCCATCTCAATCCATCTGCCTAGCTAACCTGTACAAGTCCTTCTCTCCTTCTCTAGTGTCTAACCTAGTGTACAACTTGTCATATGCCTTCTGCTTGGCCTATATATATATATGTATATGTATATATATATATATATATATATATACACATATACAGTCAAGCCCGAAATTATTCATACCCCAGGCAAATTCTGACTTAAAGTTACTTTTATTCAACCAGCAAGTTTTTTTGCTGAAATGACACAGGCTTCTCCCAAAAGATAATAAGACGATGTACAAGAGGCATCATTGTGGAAAAAATTATTACTCATCTTTTATTTACATTTGAACAAAAAGTAGCATGTCCAAAATTATTCATACCCTTTGCAAACTGTCACAGTCTATGGGAAAATCCAAAGTTCTATACCATTCCAAATAGTCCAAGCTGTTCTAAAGCATCCTAATTACCTTGATTCATTGGGAACAGCTATTTTACATTGTCTTATTATCTTCTGGAAGACGCCTGTGTCATTTCTATTCAAGAAAAAACTTGCTGGTTGAATAAAAGTAACTTTAAGTCAGATTTTGCCAGGGATTTTTGCCAATAATTTCGGGCTTGACTGTATATATATATATTATATATTATTATTATTATCTCTCTCTCTCACACACACTGTTACGGGTGGCAGGCCCTGTGTTGGGCCACTAGGGGAGGTTTCCAGCAGGGGTTATGTTATGTCATGTTATGTTGTGGTGTTTATGTGATGTGCTTGTTTTGGCCCCACCTTATCCCTATTGTTTCTAGATTAATGTTCACCTGTTCCCAGTGTTATTCCTAATTATGTTTTGTATTTATAGCGGCCTTTTGCCAGGGTTCGGGGCTGGTCTTCGTCGTTAAACGTCTTTATGTTCCGTGTTAGTGTGGCGTCATGTATGGTTGTCTCTGTCTGCCTTTGAATTAATAAAACCCCTGTCTGCTGTCTATCTCCGCGCTGGGTCTGTTTCATCATGCTTTGGATACCGGAAACGTGACACACACACTCACTCACAGGTCACTGAACTGACCTGTGTCAACTGTGTGAGATTCAACACATATATCTATAACTTCACCCACACAATAAATGTTTACATATTGTATTTGCACACTTATTCAATTGCTGCCACTGCTATTTTTGCACACTTCAAACTATCACCTACTACTGCTATATGTATAGGTTTACAAACCTATATGTTATTAAAAAACCAGTTCCTCTAGTTTGCACATTTTTTTTGTGTTCTTATGTGTCTTGTACTGTTTCGTGTTTTTTTTTTTTTCTGTTTGCTCTGTCTTGCTATATATATATATATATATATATATATATATATATATATATATATATATATATATATATATATATATATATATATATACACATATATACGGGGTGAACATGCAAACTCACACACACAGTGAGCATGTGTGAGACTCAAACCCAGAATGCTGGAGGTGTGAGGTGAACGTATATATATATATATTTTCTCTTGAACAGCAAACAACGGACCAACCTGAAATTTTTATTTTTTCCTCGCAAAGTCTGTCTGGTGAGCACAAATAAATTAAAGTTCAATAATTGTTTTAGTTATTTGAATACAGCTTTTGTGATGTAAAGCATGTATTTTATTTTCATATCTTTAACATTGTCACTCATATGACGTGGACCTGTTGCCTGTATAGATGGTAACATTTTATCCTTTTAACTTATAACCTAACACATTGGAAATGAAGGAATTAGCTCTGATTTCTTTGATTTGAAATGTTTGCAACGCAGTTTAGCAGTCTGTTGTTTTAACCATGGCAAGGAAGGCGAACTTCATGTTTAAAAGTTATCTTGCATTGGTTATTAGTTGAGTTCACTATGAGTAAGTTTTAAATATGCATTAAAATGCACACTTGTTGCTTTTGTAGTTTAACAGTGCAAAGTCTGAGGGAATATGTTCTGCACTGCAGAATGCATTGCAATGAACCTCGCACCATTTTCAAATGTGTTGCAATTGATTTCCAAATATGTAGAATTTAAGAGTCATTTTTATCGGCGCCATAACAGCTCTACTACCTCTGTGACTGCACATGCAGTCGTTTACATGTAGTATTTCACTATGTAGTCATCAATGCCAGGTTGTGCCCAGTCTTGTTGCTCACTTAAAGAACCATAAAAAGGAAGGCTGTGCAGTTTACTGTCCAGTGAGAGGGTGCAAAATTGCTTTTCAAATCAAGTCCACTTTTAACACTCTTATGTCTTGGAAGCACAGGAACTGTTTAGTTAACAGCACACATCGGTCTTTTGCATCAGAGATACCGACTGTTTCGACTGAGCAATGTCCTGCTGACCTGGATCCAAATACAGGTGAGTCAGAAGTAAGTAAAAAGGGCTTGTTTCTAAATTTTGACAATTTGTATTTGAGAAATGTTAGCCTGTTTTATCAAAAATTACAAGGACAGTTTCTTCCCCCAGCTTCTACAATACAAAATATTGTAGATGAGATGCAAAATATTCATGCATTGGGACAGGCATATACTTTTAGTAAGCTACATTCATATTTGCAAAATTTGTCATTACCCAATGAGACAATTTCTCAAATCTTTGCTACCATAAAGGAATCAGACCTTACAAAAAATTAAAAAAAAATATTCAAATATGTTGAACCAAAAAGAATACTTTTAGATAGAGATGATATCAGCATTAAATTATCAGCTTTCTAAAAGCAGAACTCTTAAAGATGCCTCAGGTTAGACCACTTGGAACCACCTTTGACCATTGCCAGAAAAGGTGAGGTGTGCTGAGCCCTATGAACTTGTTGAATGAGCTGACAGTGGGCAAACAGTGAAAACAGTTTGACAGCAAACATTAAAGAAATCCAACTGAAGGAAGGAAGGAAGGAAGGAAGGAAGGAAGGAAGGAAGGAAGGAAGGAAGGAAGGAAGGAAGGAAGGAAGGACGGAAGCCAGAGACATTAACTGCATTTAGCCCAATGTAGGCAGAGACATTAACTGTAGTTAGTCCAATGGACGTGATATCAGACTCCTGGGGTATCCTCCACCCCATTGCAATCCAGTTTGTCAGGCACTTGACTTATAAGTTGCTACTTTAAAGTCCCTTTTAAGCAGCTTTCTTTGTAACCTGATAGCATGTTGGGGGGAGGGGGGTGTTATAATGCAAGTCACAGCACAACATTTTCTTTCCACTTCCAATACAGTGTGTGTGTGTGTGTGTGTGTGTGTGTTGCCATATTTTTCCCACTTGTTTCCCAGAGAGACTCGGCACATAATTTTGAATGATCTCTCTTTCTTCCACTCACAATCCTTCCAGCTTTTCAGTCTACTTGAATGGGTTTTAAATGTGCCATGAAAAATTGTTAAAATACATGGCCCATTCTTCACTAGTACATTTTAATGGTCCATGTACAGTCAAAAAATATATAATTACATCTAACTTTTGCTTTTATTGACATTTAAATACAACGACTTGATTTTTTTCCTGTATATTTATGGATTCTTCTTAGAAAAGCAGAATTTATCTTTGTCCACCAATTCTGTACAATTTAGTTACCTTATAACAATTCACCCCATTAAAAATAACGGTTCGATCTTTCTGACATGAAAGTTTTTTTAACAGCATGATTCATGGTTTAGAGGTAAGCGTATCTTAAAGTATCTATCATTGCTTCATTATATTTAACTTACACCATGTCAAGCTTAGAATTTCATCCGTGGGGAGGGGGGGACTGGGGTTTCACAGTGAATTTTTTTTTTTTCGTTAAAAAGTGAAAACTAACAAAAATTGGCTAAATACTGTGGGATACCGCAATGGTATTTGCTGTCCAAGGCCATTTATTATTAGTTATTTTCCATTTAGTATAGATCTTCAATTTTCTAATATTCAACCCTATTCTGCCCTCACTGCCGAACAGCTCAGCAGATAGCATAACTTGTCTCCTCACTCTTGTATTTTGAATGTTTTTCTTTACTGAGCTCACAATCCAAAGGAATAGTGTGTCTGGAAACTATGTAAACTATTATAAACAAAAATAAAATGATTGCATATGAGCAAATATTGAAATACTTAAATGTATCCTCTTAACTTGTTAAATGTTTCTATAAGCAATAGGTATTACATGCAACATGGCAACTGAGCTACACAGCTGGGTAGCTTGCTATATTTAAAAAATAAAATCACTTTATGATACTAAACACAGTTTAAATTTCCAAATAATAATTAAATAAAGTTACAAACATGTTAGATTAACTTACAGATATTAAATAATTAGGGGGGGCATGGTGGCTTAGTGGTTAGCACGTTTGCCTCACACCTCCAGGGTTTGGGGTTCGATTTCCGCCTCTGCCGTGTGTGTGGAGTTTGCATGTTCTCCCCGTGCCTCGGGGGTTTCCTCCCCCGGTCCAAAGACATGCATTGTAGGTTGATTGGCATCTCTAAATTGTCCATAGTGTGTGATTTGTGAGTGAATGAGAGTGTGTGTGCGCCCTGTAATGGGTTGGCACTCCGTCCAGGGTGTATCCTGCTTTGATGCCCAATGGTGCCTGAGATAGGCACAGGCTCCCTGTGACCCAAGAATAGATCGGATAAGTGGTAGACAATGAATGAATATTAAATAATTATTGCCGGCTGGATGAAACATATAAATTGTCTGACATGTAACTAGAAGAATTGACAGTGAACCTTAAAAACATTTCTTCTGTTGTTGACAGCTGTTGCATTTAGATAACAGAGAGATAAACTGCTCTACCTAACGGTGGAGTCTGAAATCTGCACTCATCATCTGATATCTGTGAGGATACCACTTTATCAACATTTTGAAGCATATGGCACTAACAGTCATCTGTGGGAAGTATAAGGACAGTCTCAGCAGCAGGATGATGGAAGGTTGTGCATGACCCTCCTCTTCCTATCTTAACCTCAACCTTGCAAACTTTTTCTGTCTGTGCCAGGGAATGTGTTGGTGATTATACCTATGGGCCAGTTATTTCTATGGGCTTGACCAACATTTAACATCACCAGGTCACCTGTTTTAAGGTTCTATCTGTTGTCTTGCCACTTTCTGCAACTCTGCAATGTTGAGAGATTCTCCTCCAACAGTGCTATAAAGCATCAGAAAGAGAATAAACTTGCCTTCATTGTGGAGCATGTAGATTTTTTTTACTAAACTCACACGGAGTTGTGAGGGTAGGGGGGTAAGAGCTCCCCAATCTTCTGAGTGAGCAGAGGGGAATATATATCTGTTGAGACCAGGACATGTAATTCACAAGCATTCACAATTGGTGAGACATGATAGTAACAAGCACTCTGTTTCTTGAGTCCAATTTTTGGAACACTGAATCAAGGATTTGCCTGGTGATGCCTATTAGTTGTTCCCAACTGTCCCCCATGTGTGAGCTGTTCGTGTGATTGAAGACCTAGGTATAAGTGTTGTTAGACAGATATAGACACATGGACAAAATTGTTGGTACCCTTCCATTAAAGAAAGAAAAACCCACAATGGTCACTGAAACTGAAACTGACAAAAGTAATAATAAATAAAATTTATGAAAATTTACTAATGAAAATCAGACATTGCTTTTGAATTGTGGTTCAACAGAAGCATATAAAAAAAAAACTAATGAAACGGGCCTGTACAAAAATGATGATACCCTTAACTTATTTTGTTATAAATATAAATAAATAAATAAATAAATAAAAACCTTATAAATATTTTGTTACACAACCTTTTGAGGAAATCAACCTTTTGACTGCAATCAACTGATTTCTGTAACTCTCAATAAGGCTTCTGCACCTGTTGACAGGTATTTTAGCGCACTCCTCATGAGCAAACTGCTACAGCTGTCTCAGGTTTAAATGGTGCCTTTTCCAGACTGCATGTTTCAGCTCTATCCACAGATGTTCAATAGGATTTAGATCAGGACTCACTGAAGGCCACTTCAGAATAGTCCAGTGTTTTGTTGCCATTCTTAGGTGTTTTTAGATGTGTGTTTTGGACCATTATCCTGTTGGAGGACACATGACCTGTGACTGAGACCAAGCTTTCTGCCACTGGGCAGCACATTTCGCTCCAGAATGCCTTAATACTCTTGAGATTCATTGTACCCTGCACAGATTCAAGACATCCTGTGCCAGATGCACCAAAGCAGCCTCAGAAGATAACTGAGCCACCTCCATGTTTAACAGTTAGAGTGTTTTTTTCTTTGTATGCTTCATTTTTGCATCTGTGAACATATGTTCATGTGACTTGAAGCTGATGTGACTTGGCAAAAAGCTCCAGTTTTGTCTCAGAATGTCTCAAAAGGACATTCTCCCAGAATGTGGGGCTTTGTGGCTTGTCAATATGCTTTTTGTCAAATTCCAGTCTCGCTTTTTTTATGATTTACTTTTAGGAGGGTCCTCCTTGGTCGTCTTCTGTTAAGTGCACTTTGGCTCAAACAGCGATGGATGGTGCAATCTGACACTGATGTACCTTGACCTTGGAGTTCACCTCCTATCTCTATGGAAGTTGTTCTGGGCTCTTTGGTTAGCATTTGTATTATGTCTCTTCAATTTGTCATCAATTTTCCTGTTGTGGCCATGTATAGGGAGGTTGGCTGCAGTCCCGTGGGCCTTAAACTTCTGAATATTATGCGCAACTGTAGTCACAGGAACATTAAGCTTCTTGTAGATGGTCTTATAGCCTTCACCTTTAACATGATTGGCAATAATTGTCCGTCTAATCTCCCGAGACAACTCTCTCTGTAGCTTTCTGTACTCCATGCTCAAGTGTGGTGCACACCATGATGCATGGACTCAATGACTGATGTGTATAGCATTGATGCTCATACTGTATAGATAAATATTAGATATATGGCTGCCACACTAGCCTTTTTTTCTGCCCTATCAGGAGGGGGGCAGGTGAGGCTGGATGATGGCCTGGGCTTCTCGCTGCGGCGTGGGATGAATTTTTTAAAAGTGCTGACTGCATTGGTGAATAAGCCCTGAGGCAAAATCAGGGAGTCTAAGAGAAAGGACTTGTCATTTTCCTTTATTCCTGTGAGATTGACCCACAGGTGCCTCTCTGTGGCAACCAAAGCAGCCATTGAACGGCTTATGGTGCGGGCTGTCTGCTTTATGGCATGAAGCGCAAGATCTGTGGCTCGATGGAGCTCAGAGACTGTGTTGGGGCTCAGACCTTCACCACAGTCAAGCTCTCTCAGCAGGTCAGCCTGGTAGGCCTGCAAAGCAGCCATGGTGTGCAGGGACACACCAGCTTGGCCTGCTGCTATGTAGGCCTTCCCTACAAGGGCTGAAGTAGCCCTACATGGTTTAGACGGCAGCTTCCTCCATGCTGCCAAAGTAGGGGAGAGATAGCCTGCAAGCGGAAAAAGGCAGCTGTCTGCGTGGGGGGGTATGATGCAGAGTTCCCTCAAAAGGGAACTTGTGTTGAGTCTGTTTTATTTAAAATTTTTCCCACAGGGCTACGGCCTAATACACAGACCTGCATTCAATACTCAGTGATTTTGCTTTCCAAGTTATTGTTGCAATACCAAAGCAACCAAAGTGAATCCCTATGATCCTTGTAACCGATCTGTTTCACCTCAGCTCTCACTGCAACTGAGTCCATTCAGAAACATAGCAACACCCTAAGCAGGCTATTATTCAAATTGGGACCAGGGAGAAGGACGTCATTAAGTGACATGCTTAAGTGCTTGGTGCTTCCATCAAAAACTACCCTTATCTCTCTCTGCTTTTAGGGACAATACACTCCAAAATCAATAGATATTAGCATTAAGTTATATATATATCATGGTTCTGGTTGCAGAGTGGAGCAACTTCTGTGTGTCCATTATCAAATATCTTATAAAATTGATTAAGTGCTCCTTCATTGTGTGATCAGCTGCCTTCTGGTGGTTTGGGAGTCTTGTCTGAGGGGTGCAGAGGGGAAGATGTGCAACCCAGCTGTTACTTCTATCTCTTTCTCCATTACTTCTATGTACTTTCAGTAACATATACATGACTAGAATATGGACTCATGAGAGTAGAGTGGCCATCAACAAAAACATTGGTTTTATGGATGGTAGCTGGTGATGGCTTATGTGCACAATGAAGGCAAACCTCTCCAATTATCAACCAACCAAAGGTAGTGCTGAGCAAAAAGTGCATGAGCTGGACTATGGCAGCTGGACTATGGCACTGAGTTCCAGCACCTTGTGGGCCTTCCCAGCAGAATGGATATGTGGGCTTCTGAAATTGTCAATGGGCTTCCTATTGTTAGAGATCTCATTATAATGAGATTTTGAGCCAAGTTTGAAATTTTATCAATGGATTCCACAACAAATCCAGTAGCTCATCATCCCAATGCTTGTTTTATGCCTTTAGATGATTTTGGAGTGTATAATGAAGCATTGCTAGGTACATCAAAACTGTTGAATAGGACTAACGTAGCCAATGATTTTTGCTTTGGTAATACTCAGTATCCTAATAGAACTAATAATATACTAATAAACTTACAAACATGTTCTATTAACTTACTGATTGTAACATCACCACTGGCATCAGGCCGTCAGAGGGAGCCCTCGCCTGAGTTCTAGCGCCACCCACGAAGGAACACTTCCTGGTTTTCGGACATTTAAGCAGCATGCACGCTACATTTTAACATGAAGTATCGTGACGTACGTGACATACCGAGCCGTTTGCCCTGCTTTCTTGTCTTTGGATTGCTGTGTATAACTATTGCCTTGTCTATTGGATTATTACGAGTTTGTTTTTCTGATTTTGGTTTTGTTTGCTTGGTTATCTGATTCTCCAGTTTTGACTTCCTTTCGCTCGTCCCTGTTTCTGTTTACCTGCCTTCCGATTTGGTTCATTGAAACTCTGCTAATGGATCCTAGCTCTTCTGCCTATGGTACACTGATGTTACACTGATTACACTGATGTTAATTGAATAACAATTGGCAGTTGGATGAACCATTTAAACTGTCTGACTGGATGGAGTGATGTGATACATTTAGCGTGAGAACATCAGTCTTCTTCTGTTGTTAACTGTTGTTGCATTTTGGTAGCAGACAGATTAACTGCTCTCCCTAGTGGCAAAATTCCAATAAAATTTTGATGAAACATTTTTTTAAATTGTCTGTACTGCTTATCCGATCTATTCTCGGGTCACGGGGAGCCTGTGCCTATCTCAGGCTTCATCGGGCATCCAGGCAGCATACACCCTGGATGGAGTGCCAACCCATTGTAGGGCACACACACACGCACACACATTCACTCATGCAATCACACACTACGGGCAATTTAGAGACTCCAATCAGCCTAGAAGCGTGTCTTTGGACTATTACTAATTATTATTATTATTATTATTATTATTATTATTATTATTATTATATTAGAACTCACATTGACAGTGGCAAAGAGACTCTTAGAAAGGAAGCACATATGTTGATTTTAAGTAAAAATTTAATTTTAAATTTTAATTTAATTTTTTTTTATTCTGTTTCTCTATTACTGTAAATCTGCTTTGAGACAATGTCCATTTTTAAAATCACTATACAAGTAAATTAAATTAAACTTGAATTTATTCATAAACTATTGAATTTAATCATATACTGGCTATTAAGCATATACAGTGGTGTGAAAAAGTGTTGGCCCCCTTCCTGATTTCTTATTTTTTGCATATTTGTCACACTTTAATGTTTCAGATAATCAAACACATTTAAATATTAGTCAAAGATTAGCCATTCAGAGGTGGAATTGCTGGTGTGTTTTGGATCATTGTCCTGCTGCAGAACCCAAGTTTGCTTCAGCTTAAGGTCACAAACAGATGGCTGGACATTCTCCTTCAGGATTTTTTGGTAGACAGCAGAATTCATGGTTCCATTTATCACAGCAAGTCTTCCAGGTCCTGAAGCAGCAAAACAGCCCCAGACCATCACACTACCACCACCATATTTTACTGTTGGTATGATGTTCTTTTTCTGAAATGCGTTGTTACTTTTGCGCCAGACGTAATGGGACACAGACCTTCCAAAAAGTTCCATTTTTGTTTCGTCAGTCCACAAAGTATTTTCCCAAAAGTCTTGGGGATCATCAAGATGTTTTCTGGCAAAACTGAGATGAGCCTTTATGTTATTTTTGCTCAGCAGTGGTTTTCATCTTGGAACTCTGCCATGCAAACCATTTTTGCCCAGTCTCTTTCTTATGGTGGAGTCATGAACACTCACCTTAACTGAGGCAAGTGAGGCCTGCAGTTCTTTGGATGTTGTTGTGGGGTCTTTTGTGACCTCCTAGATGAGTTGTCGCTGCGCTCTTGGGGTAATTTTGGTCAGCCGGCCATTCCTGGGAAGGTTCTCTACTGTTCCATGTTTTTGCCATTTGTAGATAATGGCTCTCACTGTGGTTTGCGGCAGTCCCAGATGACAGAGCATGAGAAGCGAGGATGCTGGCGGGAATCTGTGGCTTGAGTCGTGGTAGCGTGAGCGAGGATGCCGGCAGGCTTGGCATGGTGGAAAGCCCGGGGTAGACGCCGAGAGCTGGGAGGAAACAGAATGGGCAGAGATCTCTAGAGAAACGGAGGCAAAGGTTAGCGAGAGAGTCCGAACAATTAACATAACCTGGAGGTATGTGCTAATGATACCGGACGAAGGCAGAGTGTGCTGCGGTGATATTTATAGTGCTGTGGTGAGGGTGATAATGATCATCAGGTGCGGCTAATCAGAACTCAGGAGAGGGAGTGCGCTGTGACTGGGTGCGTGCAGAGCCTGGCGTGTCTGTGACATTACCGGTCGGGGTGGCTGGCATGGAAGTCCTCGAGGAGGCCGGGATCGAGGATGTTGTTCCTGGGGACCCACGAACTCTCTTCAGGGCCATATCCCTCCCAGTTGACCAAGTACTCCAGGCGACCACCACGGCGCCGGGAGTCCAATATGTCCTTCACCAGGTAAGCTGTTCTTTCGTCCAAGATCAGCAGAAGGAGGGGGTTCCTCTGCTTCGCCAGGCTCTGTGGGGGGAAGAACAGAAGGGTGGTGAGGTTTCAATAAGGATACATGAAAAACAGAGTGTATTTTATACTCAGGTGGGAGTTGCAGTAGGTGACGGGGTTGATCTGTCGAACAATGGTGAAGGGACCAATGAACCTGGGGCTCAGCTTCCTACAGGGTAGGCGTATCTTGATGTCCCGGGTTGACAGCCAGACCTTCTGTCCCGGCTGGTACTCGGGTGCTTGAGATCGCCGAAGGTCCGCTGTCGTCCTGCGCCTGCGTAGTGCCTGTTGGAGTTGCAGGTGTGCTGAGCCCCAGACCCTCTCGCTCTCCCGGAACCAGTAGTCTACAGCCAGAACATCCGATAGCTCCCCATCCCAGGGGAACAGCAGGGGCTGGTAGCTGAGCATGCACTGAAAAGGGGTGAGGCCCGTGGTGGGTTGCCGCAGCGAGTTCTGGGCATACTCGGCCCAACCTAGAAACTGGCTCCAGGATTCTTGGTGGCTGTGGCAGAAGGTACGCAGGAAGCGGCCAACCTCTTGGATCTTTCTCTCTGTTTGCCCATTTGTCTGAGGGTGATAGCCCGAGGAAAGGCTTACGGTCACACCTAGGCGTTTGAAGAAGGCTCTCCAGACCCTGGAGGTGAACTGTGATCCTCGATCCGACACTATGTCCTCGGGAAGCCCATAGTACCGGAATACGTGGTTAAACACACGCTCTGCCATGTCCATGGCTGTGGGTTGTCCAGGCAGGAGAACTAATCGACATGATTTGGAGAACCGATCTACTATCATGAGGACGCATGTACACCCTCCGAAGACTGGAAGGTTGGCTATAAAGTCTACCCCTAGGTGTGACCACGGGCGGTTCAGAAGTGGACAGGGGTAGCAGCTTCCCAGAGGGGAGGTGGCGTGGACTCTTGGACATGGCGCACTCCCTGCACCCTTGAACGTACCTCCTGACATCAGTTGCCATGTGGGGCCACCAGAAACGTTGTTTAAGGAGCGAGAGGGTTCCGTTGATTCCTGGGTGGCCAGTGCCCAGAGACATGTGCGTGGAGTGAATGAGGGTGGTGCGTCATGTACACGGAACAAGCTACAGCCCCTGAGGGCACCCTGGCGGGGCGTCGGCGGGAGCGCTCAGCTCGGGGAGCATTTCCTCAGACCAGGAGATGGGGCTAGTGAAGAGCTTTTCTGGGAGAATGGGTTCAGGATCCTGATTGGCTGTCTCTAGACTGTGGATGCGGGACAAGGCGTCAGCTTTGACATTCTTTGATCCTGGGTGATACGATATGGTGAAATGGAACCTCGTGAAGAATAGGGCCCGCGGGCTTGCCGGAGGTTTAGTCTCTTCGCGGCAAGTAGGTACTCTAGGTTTTTATGGTCAGTGAGGGCGGTAAAGGGGTGTTTAGCTCCCTCAAGCCAGTGTCTCCACTCTTCTAGGGCGAGCTTGACGGCAAGCAGCTCCCGGTTGCCGATATCATAATTCATTTATACATATAAAGTTTACACAAAAAGAAGGCACATGGGTGAAGTTTTCGTGGGTTCCCCTGCTGCTGTGACAAGACTGCTCCCACTCTTTGCCCCCTCTTGAGGTTGAGGCGTCGACCTTGACAACAAACAGGAGCTCTGGATCGGGGTGGACTAGGAGGGGAGCGGTGGTAAATGACTTCTTGTGCGTGTCAAAAGCCTGTGTGGTGGCTGGGGTCCAGGTGAGTGATTTGGGTTTGTTTTGAAGGAGGTTGGTAAGCGGACTGGTAATGGAGCTGTAGTCTTTGATAAATCTGCGGTAGAAATTGGCGAAGCCCAGGAATCACTGGAGGTCTTTCACAGATGTGGGGGCGGGCCAGTCTCTGACAGCGGCTACCTTCTTCTCATCCATGCAGATGCCACTGTGATCGATGACATACCCGAGGAACTGCACCGAGGACTGGTGGAACACACACTTCTCTGCCTTGAGGAAGAGGTGGTAGGTTCTCAGACAGTGGAGGACCTCCACAACGTGGCGCTGGTGGTCGGCCATGCTCCGGGAGTAGATTAGGATGTTGTCAATATACACCAGAACGGACCTGTGTAGGAATTCCCGGAGCACCTCATGCATAAAGTCCTGGAATATGGAGGGGGCATTGACTAGTCCGTAGGGCATAACCAGATATTCATAATGGCCGGTAGGGGTCACAAACGCGGTCTTCCACTCGTCCCCCTCTCGTATCCGGATAAGGTTGTAGGCGCTGCGGAGGTCCAGCTTGGTGAACACAGTGGCGCACGGAGGCATTCCAGCGCCGCGGGGACAAGAGGAAGGGGGTACCTGAACTTGACTGTGATCTTGTTGAGAGCTTGATAGTCAATACAGGGCCGTAAGCCACCGTCCTTCTTTGCCATGAAGAAGAAGCTTGAAGCAGCAGGGGATGTGGATGGGCGAATGTAGCCCTGGGCCAGGCCTTCCGTGATATATTCCTCCAATGGCCTTCTCTTCCGGGATGGAGAGGGAATAGATCCTCCCTCGGGGCACTGGCTCACCGGGGATGAGATTGATGGCACAATCCCATGACCGGTGTGGGGGCAGTTTGGAGGCTTTCTTGGGGCAGAAGACATCATTGAAGCGGGAGTAGCATGCAGGGATGGCGATGGAGCGGGTTTCGAGGGGGCTCTCCATGGACGTAGCATGAACCTGGACTTCCTGGATACGTGAGAGTTTTGGGCCTGGGCGCTCCGGGAAGCAGCCCTCGAAACAGTGCTCCCCCCACCTCAGGACTTCTCCTGTCTTCAAGAAAGGATGGGGTTGTGCTGCTCCAGCCAGGGGTGGCCGAGGACCACGTCAGCCGTTGAGTTCTCCAGAACCAGCAGGTAGATCTCCTCCGTGTGCAGGGCCCTGATCTGGAGACGGAGGGGGCCCCGCTAGGCGACGCACCTGCCGAAGGGGTTTCCCAGTCACCGCGTGGATCTGGTAAACCTTCGGCGTGGTGGTAGTGCGGAGGTGGAGTTGGCGGCAGAGGGTTCCGGAGATGAAGTTTCCCGCTGATCCAGAGTCAAGGAGTGCAGTCGCTGAAACACAAAGATCAGGAGTAGCAAGACTGACAACAATCGTAAGAGGTTTCATCTTGTTTAATTCAGGCAGAAGAACACTCACCATTGATCGCGCCGGGCGGAGGGGGCATTCTGCGACGTAATGCCCCGAACTACCACAGTAGAAACAACGGTTCTGGGTCAACCGTCTCTGCCGCTCACGCTTTCGTTCCACGGATGAGACACACAAGTGCCCCAGGTGCATGGCATCGCTGGCTGGTTCTGGGTGGCTGATGGGATCTGGCTGGCGGACAGTGGCGGGGAACGCTGGCTGGTCCTGGTGCTCCTCAAGACACAGCTCCATACGTTTGGTGAACCTAATGGAGAGCTGGATGAATTTCTCCAGCCCAATGGAGTCCTCGTATGCAGCGAGATGCAGCCGCACACGGGGGTCCAGACCCTGACAATACGTTGTGATCAGAGCCTGCTCGTTCCAACCACTGGCCGCCGCGAGGGTTCAGAACTGTAGGGCATAATCAGAGATAGACATTGCACCCTGCCTTAACCGACATAATCTCTCACCTATCGACAAGTCCCACGCTGGTTTCCCAAACACCTCCTTGAAGTGTTCGGTGAAGCTGGGCAGCGAGTACACGATGGGGTTGTTCTGGGTCCATAGGGATTCTGCCCAGCGTAGGGCCTTCTCGTCAAGGTGAGAGATTATAAACACAACCCTGGCACGATCGTCAGGGTACAGGTGCGGCTGCATCTCCAGGGCCAGCAAGCACTGCAGTAGGAAGCCGTTGCAGTCCTCCGCCGAGCCAGAGAAGGGCGCCGGGGTGGCCACGGGACTGGCGATCACGGGCGGCGAGGGAGATGCCGCGGTGGAGACGGAAGAGCTCACCGGGGACGTGGATGCGGGCACGCTGGCGAGGGCTCGGCGAACTGCCTCGACCAGCCCGTGGAGGGGATCCGGAGAGCTCATGCCTCGATGCTCAGAAGGTATCAGTCCGGTATTCTGTTATATACAGACGGGGACAGAGACATGGATATGCTTTTGGTGGAGTTTTATTGAACAATCGAGGCAGCAGGGAGCATGCAGAGTATGCGAGAGTGAAGGCGGATGACAGAGCGTGAGAAGCGAGGATGCTGGCGGGAATCTGTGGCTTGAGTCGTGGTAGCATGAGCGAGGATGCCGGCAGGCTTGGCGTGGTGGAAAGCCCGGGGTAGATGCTGAGAGCTGGGAGGAAACAGAACGGGCAGAGATCTCTAGAGAAACGGAGGCAAAGGTTAGCGAGAGAGTCCGAACGATTAACATAACCTGGAGGTATGTGCTAACGATACCGGACGAAGGCTGAGTGTGCTGCGGTGATATTTATAGTGCTGTGGTGAGGGTGATAATGATCATCAGGTGCGGCTAATCAGAACTCAGGAGAGGGAGTGCACTGTGACTGGGTGCGTGCAGAGCCTGGCGTGTCTGTGACAGTTTGCCTCCATTCCTCCACCTTGTGCACAACCCTGCTGTAGATGTAAACATAAGATCAGTTAATAGTGCATATGAAATAATCTTTTTGTGTGTCTGAAATGTTGTGATGGTGGTGTTCTGTGTATACTTAGGGAGAATTGTCCAATGATATTACTATTATAAGATTTATGCTTATGATATGTTTCCATTCTGCTTACCAACACTATTACTTTTTCAGACAACATAAGAGGGGAGAATACAACCAAGAAAAGCAAAAGACAAACTCCACAAACAGATTTCTAAACTGAATAGAGCACTCCAAAAGGAGAGAAAACAGAGAAAAATATTAGGCAAGGCTTGAGAAATGTGATGATACAGCATGAGGTTTTATTTTCTGAAAGAGAGGCAAAGAACATCAAAGTAGTTGTGGGAAAGATACCAAAGTCAGAAAGTACCAAATGCAGAGATTTTCTGAACATACTATGGGATTTAAAAAAAAAGAGAGAGAGAGAGAGAGAGAGAGGGGAGAGAGAGAGAGAGAGGGGAGAGAGAGAGAGAGAGAGAGAGAGAGAGAGAGAGAGAGAGAATTACATTTGCAACATGATTAAAGAGGCAAAAATAATCATAAAGAATATACAATGCACATCCAAAACACAGAATCCAAAAGCACAAAACTGAGAAAACAGAAAACTAGGCAAAAACACAAAAAGCAAACTTGAACAATGGAAAAGCTTGGTAATGCAGACAGAACTGACAATACTTTGCAAAGAACATTAGCAAAGTGAGTGGTATTTATACACATGAATACGGAAGTTACTGAATAACCTGGAATTGCTTAATACTCGGGAGAGGGCTCCCTTTTGTGCCATAGATGGTGGGGGTCACTATACTGACATTCAAACACTGAATGGTAATAGAGAGAGAAAACAATGAAAAGGGAGGCACAGTGAAGGTACTGTTAAGTATGATGTGGAGAGAACCCAGAAGGACCATGTGAAATTGTTTCACATACTTTTAACAAATTTAAGAGGCACTCTTTCAGTATCAAGCAACAGAATGCATACTATCATGAGCTGAAGAGAATTGATGACAACTGACAAGGACACACAGAGTTTTGTGTAAAGTTCATGTATGGCTTCAAGGTTCATTTTGGATCATCCCACCAGCAGGTAGAGTTGCATACTGCAACCTTAACATTGGAGTGGGCCAACAGCCTGTCTGCTTTACCACTATATCCCTTTCAACACATAAGTGTCCACCAGCTATTTGGGCACATCTAAATCCTTTACTGGATTTCATCCAAAGAACTACACCAGGTTACGTATGTAACCCGCTTCCCTGAGAAGGGAACGAGATGCTGCGTCATGGCTGATGCTATGGTGCAGGTTTTAGAACCTGATAAAGGTGTGTCAGAGAGGACCAACCCACCTCAGCACAAAATCATGCAGTGTAACATTCTGGACAAGGAAGTAATGTATATATATTTACACACCGCCGCACGAAGGTTGAAGAAAACCGTTCGTTACCCTTTCTCTCCCCCTTCAAAACACAAGCAGCGGTGGTCCAGCACCCTGGAGAGTGGCACCGGCATAAAGCAGAAGAGGATCAGCATCCTGGCCAGTGCCGCTAAATTAGAGTGCAGGGCGGAGCAGGAGAAAGCACGCCAAACCGCGCTGGACCAATCAGGAGTGCCGCTATCCAGGGTGCTGAACCGCCGCTGCTTGTGTTTTGGTGGGAGAAAGAGGGGGCGAAGAGCAGTTTTCTTCCATATATGTGCAGGGCCTCCCCTTAGCTCTGAGCCCCCGCCCCACAGTCCTTGGCTCCAAAAAGCATGGGCACATGAAAGGTTCTCTCCCCTCCTAACGGCACGCTTCCTTGTGGCATGGTGGGAGGTGAGTCCCCAAAGTGGGACCGCTTTGGGATACCGGTCGGCATATTCCATCGTTACCAGGGGGTACCCATGACTCTGGGCCGACTTCAGCAGGGGCTCAACGAACTCCCAGCTGATTATCTCGACAGACACGCCAACAATAGTAAGGGGGGTGAAAAGCACTGGCACTGGCTTTTGGAGGGCTGCCCGTTGGCACCCGGAGCACTACTTTAGCCGGCTGTCCTTTCTCTGCTCCCATCCGAAACTCCACTCCGTGGTGGCCTGCTGAGACAGAGAAGACAGCGGACTAACCTCTTTCTCAGATTCACCTGGAGGGATGGGTTC
Organism: Hemibagrus guttatus; assembly: GCA_033459395.1. Lineage (NCBI taxonomy): Eukaryota > Metazoa > Chordata > Actinopteri > Siluriformes > Bagridae > Hemibagrus > Hemibagrus guttatus. The sequence goes on from JAUCMX010000004.1 coordinate 16,492,432, forward strand.
CTGGTCCCATTCCCCACAAGCCAAACAGGCCAACTTTGCTCACTCTTTGGGTTTCCATGGGTGCCTTGTCACCTCTACATCTTCCTCCACCATCATCTTAGCAAGATGGTGCTGGGTGATGTGGCAGGCAGTTTTCATGGTCCAGGCCTGAGCAGGAGTGAGGGCCGCAAGGGGCAAAGGCTGGTAGTGGTCTTGCGGTGCCGTCCCAGGGATATTGCAGAGCTTTGCCAGTCCTGGGGTGAGCAGCTTCTATCCAGCAGATTCTGCAAAGAAACCACACAGTCCACATTAGACCTGCAGGAAGCTGCGGTTACCCTTGATGGCTGGAGGAGCCTGGCTCTCCGCTAAAGTCTTCTGCTGGAGGGTGAATTTTGGCGCGCTTTCTCACGCTTTCTCCCGCCACTGCTTGTGTTTTGGCGGGGGAGAGAGGGGGCAAAAGCGGTTTTCTTCCGTATATATATATGTATATATATATATATACTTTTATTTGGTAAAACTTCAGCCAAGCAGATAAAATCAGGATCAGGATATTAATGGGAATCATGCATGGGAAGCTGGTCCATTGTTAAAAGATCTATACAAATAAATTGAATTTAAATGGAATGCATGGGAACTCTTCAAGATCATACACAGACTGCCATAAAAATAGAACTTTTCTTTGTGGAAAGTGATGTAGAAAGTGACAAAGCTCTTCAGAAGATCTCATGTACCGATAGTTCCATCAGCAATTTGCGACATGGTAACCCAATCACCCAGAAAAATCATTTACAGAGATGTGAGCTGTATGTGCACAGTGAAGATGCATCTGAATTGTAATTGTTTTGACACACAACATTTCTGATTTCATGTAAAGGGGAGGAAGAGAGAGCGTAAAATCGGAAAATGCATTTCTGATAATCCAGAAGTGTGTGGAGGATGGTGCATGATAAAATATGATGTTGATTTATACCATGTGAAATGAATGCACATAGTTGAGCCAAACTGATTCATGAGGATGTGCTTTGTTGCTCTTTGAGGACGTTCTGGAATTTATTCCTCTCCCAAATCCTGTCATATCTGGGTATGTGGAATTCGTCAAGGATTTTTGGGCTACGTAAATACTAACTAAACTAAATACATTTTCTATATTTGGATTGATATTAGTATTGTTAGCATTTAAATGAGCTAAATTTGATTCATTATTCACTTAATTAACATAGGGGGGCACGGTGGCTTAGTGGTTAGCATGTTTGCCTCACACCTCCAGGGTTGGGGATTTGATTCCGGCCTTTGCCATGCGTGTGTAGAATTTGCATGTTCTCCCCGTGCCTCGGGGGTTTGCTCCGGGTACTCCGGTTTCCTCCCCTGGTCCAAAGACATGCATTGTAGCTCCGTCCAGGGTGTATCCTGCCTTGATGCCCAATGATGCCTGAGATAAGCACAGGCTCCCTGTTACCTGAGTATAGATTGGATAAGCGGTAGACAATGAATGAATTAATTAACATATATGTCTGACCACTGTAGTTAATGTGGACTAAAAAATAAAATATAAATGTATTATACAGGATTGTCATTACTGGACATTTATATAGAAAATTCGTAGCATATTATACTGGAAGCACAAAACATAATTTAGAAGACATTTTTTTTTTTAAATTATTATTATTATTTTATTGCCTAACCTATTCTAAGGGATGCCCAAACTAAGTCATATAAATTTATTTTAATCAGTTTTCTATTAAAATGATAAGTCAGTAACTGTTACTGGGTTGAAATAAAGTATCTCTTTTTAATCTATAATAAAATAAAATTATATATAAATATTTGAGCCTGAATTGGGAAAATATGATTTCTTGGAAGGTCAAGAATAGCCATTTCAAATTCAAAGATAAGAAATTAAAATATTTTAAATATTCTTCTTAAAATGGTCATTCACAAAGAACACCCATTCCTGAGATTATCCATTTTAGATGTTTTCTGTGGTCATTCAGAAATTTTGGTGTTGTTGAGAATGCCAAAATATTCATTTTTAAAAAGAATGTAGCGAATTATTACTCCTACAGATTCTGCTATCTCTTTGGTATCTCTTTGGAATTTTGTTTTTTCCACCTAATGATGATATGCTTCAATTTGAAATGGAAGGTAACTCCCCCAGGAAAACAAATCAGCACAAGAATTTCATGAAAAGACCTTTATGAAAACAGCTCGAAACACATCATTGAGTTTGCTGATGATGACACAAGCATGATGGGTCTCATCAGCAAGAACAACAAGTCAGCATACAGAGAGGAGGTGCAGTGGCTAACAGCCTAGTGTAAAGACAACCTGTCTCTGAATGTGGAGAAAAAGAAAGAGATGGTTGTTGACTTCAGTAGAGCACAGAATGACCATGCTCCACTTAACATCGATGGATCCAACGTGGAGATCATCAAAAGTACCAAATTCCTTGTTCACCTGGCGGAGAAGGCTGAGGAAGGCTCATCTACCTCCCATCCTGACCACCTTCTACAGAGGGACCATCAAGAGCATCCTGAGCAGCTTCATCACTGCCTGGTTTGGGAATTGCACCATCTCAAATCACATGACACTGCAATGGATAGTGAGAACAGCTGAGAAAATCATCAGAGTCTCTCTTCCCTCTATTACAGACATTTACACCACACGCTGCATCCGCAAAGCAAACAGCATTGTGGATGACCCCTCACACACACCCTTCCTCACACACATCCAAACTGATATTGTTTACATGCACACGTCACATTGAATATTTTGAACTACACTTTGACAATTGTTTTTTAGCTGCTATCACTCACTGTCCCTAACCCTGCTTTTTTTGCACACAGTCGGCATTATGCATCTTGTTTGTCTGCACTTGTCTGTCTCATCATCCTCTGCACTTGTTTAGTGTATGTTTAGTTTTAAAAATTCTTGCACCTTGAAAGTTAAAGTTTAGTTCTACAAACCCGATTCCAAAAAAGTTGGGACACTGTACAAATTGTGAATAAAAAAGGAATGCAATAATTTACAAATCTCATAAACTTATATTTTATTCACAATAGAATATAGATAACATATCAAATGTTGAAAGTGAGACATTTTGAAATGTCATGCCAAATATTGGCTCATTTTGGATTTCATGAGAGCTACACATTCCAAAAAAGTTGGGACAGGTAGCAATAAGAGGCCGGAAAAGTTAAATGTACATATAAGGAACAGCTGGAGGACCAATTTGCAACTTATTAGGTCAATTGGCAACATGATTGGGTATAAAAAGAGCCTCTCAGAGTGGCAGTGTCTCTCAGAAGTCAAGATGGGCAGAGGATGACCAATTCCCCCAATGCTGCGGCGAAAAATATTGAAGCAATATCAGAAAGGAGTTTCTCAGAGAAAAATTGCAAAGAGTTTGAAGTTATCATCATCTACAGTGCATAATATCATCCAAAGTTTCAGAGAATCTGGAACAATCTCTGTGCGTAAGGGTCAAGGCCGGAAAACCATACTGGATGCCCGTGATCTTCGGGCCCTTAGACGGCACTGCATCACATACAGGAATGCTACTGTAATGGAAATCACAACATGGGCTCAGGAATACTTCCAGAAAACATTGTCGGTGAACACAATCCACCGTGCCATTCGCCGTTGCCGGCTAAAACTCTATAGGTCAAAAAAGAAGCCATATCTAAACATGATCCAGAAGCGCAGGCGTTTTCTCTGGGCCAAGGCTCATTTAAAATGGACTGTGGCAAAGTGGAAAACTGTTCTGTGGTCAGACGAATCAAAATTTGAAGTTCTTTTTGGAAAACTGGGACGCCATGTCATCCGGACTAAAGAGGACAAGGACAACCCAAGTTGTTATCAGCGCTCAGTTCAGAAGCCTGCATCTCTGATGGTATGGGGTTGCATGAGTGCGTGTGGCATGAGCAGCTTACACATCTGGAAAGGCACCATCAATGCTGAAAGGTATATCCAAGTTCTAGAACAACATATGCTCCCATCCAGACGTCGTCTCTTTCAGGGAAGACCTTGCATTTTCCAACATGACAATGCCAGACCACATACTGCATCAATTACAACATCATGGCTGCATAGAAGAAGGATCCGGGTACTGAAATGGCCAGCCTGCAGTCCAGATCTTTCACCCATAGAAAACATTTGGCACATCATAAAGAGGAAGATGCGACAAAGAAGACCTAAGACAGTTGAACAACTAGAAGCCTGTATTAGACAAGAATGGGACAACATTCCTATTCTTAAACTTGAGCAACTTGTCTCCTCAGTCGCCAGACGTTTGCAGACTGTTATAAAAAGAAGAGGGGATGCCACACAATGGTAAACATGGCCTTGTCCCAACTTTTTTGAGATGTGTTGATGCCATGAAATTTAAAATCAACTTATTTTTCCTTTAAAATGATACATTTTCTCAGTTTAAACATTTGATATGTCATCTATGTTGTATTCTGAATAAAATATTGAAATTTGAAACTTCCACATCATTGCATTCTGTTTTTATTCACAATTTGTACAGTGTCCCAACTTTTTTGGAATCGGGTTTGTATGTCTGTCTGTGTTTTTGTTCTTGTTCTGTGTAGCACCTCTGGTCCAGGAGGAACATTGTTTCATTTCACAGTGTACTGCATCAACTATATATGATTGAAATGACTCTTTGACTTTGAATCTACTCTACAGCTTTGAGCACCACCAACACTGGGCGCTTGGGAGTAGCATGAGTAGCTAAACAGAGAAACAGAGAGAGAGAGAGAGAGAGAGAGAGAGAGAGAGAGAGAGAGAGAGAGAGAGAGAGAGAGAGAGAGAGAAGAGAGAGAGAGAGAGAGAGAGAGAGAGAGAGAGAGAGGAGAGAGAGAGAGAGAGAGAGAGAGAGAAAAACTCCAGCTATGACAGCATAATTAAAAGGGAGAGCGAGCCCAAAGGTGACACAGACCTGATGGCTTCCAGGCACATAAAGCGTCCAGCCACTCCACCATCAACAAGCCTCTATGAATGTATGAGCATGTGAGGGTGACTGCATTCAAATATCCCAGTTCACCAAAACACTCTATGCTCATGAACCCTCTAGATCTACTCCTATACATTCATTAAAAAGCTTGACAAAACAAATATGTTTTCAGCCTTGACTTTGAAACATTGAGACAGAGTACAGAGCACTAACTGGAAGGCTGTTCCATAACTGCAGGAACTGTTTAAGACAATGCTCTGACCCCTGCTTTAGCCTTTACTATGTGAGATACTAACAAATACTTAATTCAATTCAATTTATTTGTATAGTGCATTTAACAATGTACATTTTCTCAAAGCAGCTTGTAAGTATGGAAACATAGAATACAAAATGATACGATGGTGGTTGTCTTGAGGCATGTGGGAACAACAGCGCTACTCAGGGAAATATTGAAGATATCAGTAAAGACATCTGCTAGCTGTTTTGCACATTCCCTTAGCACTCTGCCAGGATTGTTGTCTGGTCCAGCAGACTTCCGTGGGTTAACTCTGTATAGAGTTTTCCTCACATCAGCCATAGTTAGACAGAGCATCTGGTCATTGGCAGGAGGGATGTATTCCTTGCCAATACATTGTTCTGTACCTCAAACTGAACATAGAAGTTGTTCAGCACATCTGGGAGGGAGGCATCACTCTCAAAGGCAGGTGATGTGGTCTTGTAGTTTGTGATCGCCTGGATGCCCTGCACATGTGCAGTGTGTCTCTGCTTTCCTGGAAGTGGCTGTGGATTCTCTAGGCGTGTGTGTCATTGATGGTTCGGGACAGTTGTTGGCCATCTTGTCCCCTGCTCTGAAGGTGACATCTGCAATCATCCATGGCTTCTGGTTGGAGCGTGTGGTGATGGCCTTGGAGATGGTCACATCATCAATGCACTTGCTGATGTAGCTGGTCACTGATGCCAAGTGCTCCTCCAAGTTGATGGACTTTCTGTTTGTTACAACCTCCATGAACATCTACCAGTCAGTGCGCTCAAAACAGTCCTGAATAGCAGAGGTGGCTTCTGCTGGCCAGGTTTTCACCTGTTTCAGAACTGGTTTAGAGTGTCTGATGAGCAGTCTGTATGCTGGAATTAGCATAACAGAGATTTCGTCTGAGTTGACTACATGAGTATTTTCAATAAACTCTTTTCTCCTGAACTTAGTCCGGCTTACTTTTAATTTATGTACTAGAAGCATTCTAATACATTGGCAAACCACCCAACGACTGCTCAGCCAAATTCGAGGAAATCTAACAATTTGGTGAGCCAGCCAGGAGAGACAGATAAGAGGAGAACTCACCAAAACCACTGGAACAAGAAGAAGTGAACAGAATAATCTGGGAGATTCTACAACTTCAACTAAAGATCAAACCAGCTGAGATTGTGGACAGAATTCTTTGAATCATTTGGACTTTGAGGTCCTCATTTGGTGGATCAAACTTATCAGCTCTCTTAAAGATCCCTGTTTTCAAAAGATGTAGACCAATGTTCATAGTGTAGCACTGTTAATTAAGCTTGGGCCTTTCTCTGGAGTTTGAGTGAATTGTTAAAGCAGTTTTGTCCATTTATTTAGAGACTGTAGAATTGTAGCTTGGTCCTCTCTCTTGGTGTCTGTAGGAATTGTTATAGAAACAATTTGGTCTGTTCATCTTGAGATTGTAGAAGCAGCGCTTGGTCCTTTCTCTAAGTATCTGTAGGAATTGTTAAACAATTTCATATGTGCAGAGACTGTAGAAGATGCAGAAATAAAAAATATTTCTTTTGCTTTCTTTTCTGTAACAAATTTATTACCAAGACAAATGTGTGTTTTTGGCAATAAAGAACACATCAAAAATCAGTTTGAAGTTAGGTTGTGGGTCTCAATTGATCAAGTCTCATAGCTGTGTATTTGCATTTAAAAAGGCACTACCAACTCTTTTGTTCCTCTTCTTTAAATTGAGGGCACATCTGCTGTACCGCCATGGCTGAGTCTTCAGGTATCAAAGGTGATATCCCTGCACTGAAACCAACAACAGAGAGTCATGGAACCAAGCCTCCTAATGTAACAATTGACCAGATGATGAACAACCTGAATGAATACTTGGACAAAAGGCTGGGAATAAGAAAGTGCTATTATGACATCTGCCAGAAGTACAATATTAAGCAGTCAGAGAATGGAACATGGGATTTGTCTGACATCAAAAAGGCTAATGGGAAGACGCAGCGTTTAAGAGCAAATCTTAGGAGAGATGGGTGGTCTGTGATTCTGCGCAAACAAATTCGGCAACACCTGCACAAGTGTGAAACGGACAAACTACAACATGAGCTTAAGGCAGAAAAGGCAAAGGTTCATGCTTTAGCTGAACAGCTACAAAGCAAAGAAAAGGATAAAGAGAGACTGCTGGATGAGAACAACAGGTTGATGAGCTTGCTTTCTAAACAATGGGGATCAAACAACTCTTCTGAAACACATACTCTGCCAATAACACCTATCAGCAACAATAATCAAGAGTCCCTCTATCCACTCAAAGAGCTCAGAGAAACACAGGATCAACAACACTATTACCTGATGGGAGAAATGGACAATTATTCTACAGGGAGCCATGATGACAGTGAGCAAGAATCATCCAGCAGCACATATGCTCATGTCACAAAGGACAATTTAAAGGCCAGACTCGCTCCTGTTATTGTAAAAAACAGAAGAACTGAAATTGAGATGGACAATGAGGAAGAGTATGAGGAGAATGGCGAGAGACAAACTAGCATTGTAAAAAAAAAAAGGTCAAGAAATATGTCCCTTGCAAAATATATCAACCAGCTACACCAGAACAAATCAACAACAGAAAATTTACAACTTACATCCACTAGATGGAACAATGATTCTCAACGTAAACCTGACGGACAATGACCGAAAAAGGTTAACTGAAACGGTTGAAACCAGGGTTGGTGAGTCCCAAGAGAACATTGAGGCAGGATGGGAAGCTGTGAAGACCTTTTAGTTTGAACTGAAACCTGCAGAGATTAATTGGAGTAAAATTACTTCTTGCATTCAGAAGGCAGGAGAAAGTGTTGTGGATTATGAGGAACGTTTCAGACAAACTTGGTTGGAATATGCTGGTTTAAATAATCGAGTGAAGATCTCGACAAGGATACTAGTATGCCTTTGAAGACTACATTTGTTAATGGGCTAAAACTTGAAATTTAAAAAGCTCTTAAAATCAGGTATGATGACTGGGACAGCATTGGAACAGCCTTTAATCAGATTGCTGAATGGTCTGTAAAGATTGAAAGGACACAGAATGTCAAAGTCAGAACCTAGCAATCTGGATCCTCAAGGTACAATAACAACACCATGAATGATCTGCAGGAGGTCTGGCATTACCCCATAGTATGACAAGGAAGATATTGCAACAAAGAAGGACACTGGTTTCGGAATTGCAAAAAGAGGCTGAGAGATCAAAAAGCAGGTAACGATGACATGGATAAAAGATTCCAGATGCTCACCCAAGAGCAAAAACAGTCTCTACTCAATGCAGATGAGTCGCAGGGAAACTAAGCAACCCCTTTCTGCAACATCTGCTAGTAGCAGTTCATCAAAAAGGTGATGGACTTTATGTATGTGCAACAATAAATGACGTTAATGACGTTCAATTTTTATTGGATACCGGAGCTGAGTTAACTGTCATACCTACATCACTGGCTAACAAAATCAAGCTTTCTATGACTCAGAAGCACATCACCGCAAATGGAGCGGGGGGTGGGGGGGTATAATTTTGAGAAAGACTGAACCCATTATAATGTCCATTGGACCTCATGAATTGGAAACAAGAGTTTGGCTTGGAGAAATTACACAGCCTTTACTGGGGCTTGACACAGTACTGAAATTTAACTAATCACTAACCTTTGATGACAGCAAGGTCACATGGACTTTGAGGAGGCTTGTAAAAACTGACCTTCAACAACACTGTCACTACCTGGTATGAAGATAAGGATGATTGTGGATTGTTGCAAGTCACTCCCATATCATTCACTGGGAAACCACCACCATGTACAAAACAATACCCTATCAGCAAAGAATCTATCCAGGGCATTCTTTCCATTGCTCAACAGCTAGAAAAGCGTGGCATTCTAACAAAAACTCAGAGTGCATCCAACAGTCCAATCTGGCCTGTAAGCTGAATCTCAACCTTGGCTTGCTTTTACTGTTGCAGGGCAACAATATCAATGGAAATGTCTCCCAAAAGGTTTTCTCAACAGTCCTACTGTCTACCATCAAGCTCTCAGAACACACTTAACGTCTCCAGACATGCCAGTTGTGACCTCAGAGATCATACTGGTATGTAAATGATGTATTAATTGCCTCAAAAACTGCACAAGAACATGAGAACGATGTCAGAGACCTTCTGGATTATCTTGCCTCTAAGGGCCACAAGGCAAGCTTAGAAAAAGCTCAAATCATGCAAAGAGAAGTGGTATATTTAGGACAGAAGATATTCAAAGGCAAAAGAACAATAACTCTAGACAGGACTTAGGCAATCAAGGAAACTCCTCAACCCACAACCGTCCAAGAACTAAGAAAGTTTTTAGAACTCTGTAATTACAACAGATCTTGGGTAGACTCATACACTAAAATTGTTCAACCTCTTTATGATTTGCTAAAGTGAAATCCACATTCCAAGGAAAACATTGTTTTTGGTAAAGAAGCCTGTGAAGCATTTCAGAGACTGAAAAAGGCTTGGAGTGACGCACCTGCTATAGGGATACCTGATACAGGAAAACCTTTCACAATGTTTGTGAATGAGAAATATGGGTACATGACAGCTATACTGACACAAGAACACGGAGGTGAGCAGAGGCCAGTGGGCTATTACTCCGCAAAGTTGGATAATGTGGCTCTAGGTTTTGGGCCTTGTCTGCAGGCAGTGCAGGCAGTCTATCTGGCCATTGGTCTTGTTTCCAGCCTTATACCAACAGGGCACTGTACATGCCCTGTTAACAATTTACACAGCTTCACAAGTAACAGCAAGCAGATGGGGAAATTGGCTGTCAGTGCTGGAGGCAAGTACCGTTGTTATCGAGAAAGCAAGCGTCTCCAATCCCTCCACTATGCTGACACCTGCAGAGACTGATGAAGACAATCACAAGAGTGAGGAGATTGTCACCACTCTGGAAACATATCAGCATATCAAAGAGACACCGCTGCATAATCCTGCCCTGGTCCTTTTCTCAGATGGATCTTCAACCTGTGAGATCTGAGTGGAGAGCTGGGTGGGCTGTGACATCAGACCTAGACATTTTGTCAAAAGGGTCAATTCCTCCAGGTATGTCAGCCCAACAAGCAGAACGTAAGGCTCTGATTGAAGCATGCAAATTAGCCCGAGATAAAACAGCAAACATATACACAGACTCTAGATATGGGTTCGGAGTTGTTCATGATTTTGGACTTTTGTGGAGACAAAGAGGATTCATGAATGCGGCTGGAACACCTGTAAAGGTTCTTCTAGAGGCTCTTCAGTTACCAAGTGAAGTCACTATACTGAAGGTAAAAGCAAACACAAAAGACAAAACAGCCAAAGCCAAAGGTAATGCCCTAGCAGATGCCGCTGCAAAACAAGCTGTAAGAGAGAGGGACGTGGAGAAATCAGCATTAAGACCACTGGAAAAAGATTAACAAACAATTTCAGATATCAAACAAATGCAGAGTAATTCACCAAGAGAAGAAATATTATCATGGATGGAAAATGGAGCAAAACTACATGACAATAACATTTGGCGATATCGCACATGAACTGTTGCTCCTGAATGTCTTCTGCCCTATATGGCTACACAGATTTACTCACTAGGCCACATAGGTAATGACAAAATGATCTACAGGTTCAATCAGGTATGGTGGAATCCCAACTTCCGCACACAAGCACAGCATGTGACTAGAAACTGTGTCACATGTGAAAATATCAATCCAAGAGCCAGAATCAAAACTCCAGCTGTGGGAACACAAGCTCCACCTGGTTCATTCAGACATCTTCAGATGGACTACATAACATTGCCCAAGTGTGGGAGATTCCAGGACGTGCTTGTCATAATAGATAAATTCTCAAGGTGGGTGGAAGCATTTCCAACGAAACATGGAACGGCAACACACACCGCCAAAATAATTGTGAAGGACATTATACCACAGTGGGGTCTACCAGAACACATAGACTTTACACACACTTTACGGCTGCAGTATGCAAAGAGGTGTGTAGAATGTTAAACATCCAATGGTCATTACACTGCCCTTATAGACCACAAGCGTCAGGACAAATAGAGAGGACAAACAGGATCATAAAAGAATGGATATCAAAACTTCACCAGGAAGGAATGTCCTGGCCTGATGCCCTACCAACTGTGCTGTGCAGCATTCGAGCAACCCACAACAAAGAAACTGGACTAAGCCCTTTTGAGATCATCACTGGCTGTCCCGTGTCTCTACCTGGCACCATTGATTTAAGAAAAGCTGATGTGCACTTGACATCTGACAGCCTTGTCCAATACTGTAAAAGACTGCAGTACAGAGTGCTGAAAAGCAAGTTCATGAGTTCAGTATTATAGTCCCTGGACAATGGGTAATGATTCATAAACCTCAACGATTACCATTGGAGGCCAGGTGGGAAGGTCCATTTCAAGTTCTTTTACTCACTAATGCAGCGGTTAAAGTATATGGAAAGAATAAGTGGATTCATGTGAGCCATTGCAAATTAGCTAATCGATATAGTGAAGAAGGTGTAGGGGGCACGGTGGCTTAGTGGTTAGCACGTTTGCCTCACACCTCCAGGGTTGGGGGTTCTCGCCTCCGCCATGTGTGTGTGGAGTTTGCATGTTCTCCCCGTGCCTCGGGGGTTTCCTCCGGGTGCTCCGGTTTCCTCCCCCAGTCCAAAGACATGCATGGTAGGTTGATTGGCATCTCTAAATTGTCCGTAGTGTGTGATTGCGTGAGTGAATGAGAGTGTGTGTGTGTGCCCTGTGATGGGTTGGCACTCCGTCCAGGGTGTATCCTGCCTTGATGCCCTATAACGCCTGAGATAGGCACAGGCTCCCCGTGACCCGAGTGTAGTTCGGATAAGCGGCAGACAATGAATGAATGATATAGTGAAGAGGGATAGTCGGCAGTAGTGTTTATCAGAGTCCAGATATGGCGGGACTAAAGTCTTTAGGCTTTAGCTTGTCACCTGAGGATGAAGATCACACCATCACTGATAAACACTGTAGAGTCCTGCCAAAATAAGTAGGGGCAGTTTTAATGGTAAAAAAAAAAGTAATAAATGCTTAAATCTGAGTTCTATGGCAAGATTTGTTTTCCTTTCTTGTGTATTGCAGGTCTTTAGTGTTCCAAAGGACCTACGCGATACTGCATGTCAAGTCAAGTTGACAACTGCTGGAAGGATCAGACAACACATCTGCAAAGTCAACACTAACACAGGACCATATTCCAAGACAACTTAAAGAATGGCATTACAGTACAGTTAGTGCTAACATCATAAACTACCATAAATTGCAAATTTCACAAGCAAGAACCTGTATAAAACAAGTGTACATGATTGACAAAAACTTCTTTTTTAATGTTTTTTATTTTACTTTATTTGTGGTCAAACATGATCAAAGGGGTGATTGAAGGATTTTAGTTCTTGCATGTATAATCAATGTCTGACATTACATTGTGCCTGTTACCCACCTGTAATTAGCATATGTATATGTAAAGGTGTGAAAAAAATGGCTCCAGCAATCAACTGGTGGCCCTTCCATGCTGTCCTTTGTAATTCTTCCAGTAGGATGTCCTAATGGCATCTGTCAATTGATTGAAGACCTTTTGTTACCAAGTGTAAGTCTGATCACACAGAGAGTACCTTTGGGTTAAGATCTATAAGGCGGCTATGCTACACAAGTATCTTCAATGAACTCTTTTCCCTTGAACTTTGTCCGGCTTACTTTTAATTTATGTACTAGAAGCATTTTAGTGCATTGGCGAGCCACCCAAGGACTGCTCAGCCAAATTCGAGGAAATCTAACAATATAGAATATTGATTTCTAAAAGATTTTATTTTAAAAAACATATTTGAATGGTATTATACCTCTAGTCACAAATCTCCAACTCACACTTTGAGCCCAGCTGCTCAGTGGTTACACAGCCCCCAGTGCTACTCGATTTTACTTACACTTTTGTTTTCTTTGTTTTTTTTATATATTCCTGATCTTTTGTTTTGATTTATTTTCTGTTCCTACCCATGTCTTGTCATTGCCTGTTTTCTTAATGTTTCATGATTAAGCTTAATCGGTTTCAGTGTTCAATTCAATTCAATTTATTTGTATATTGGACATATTTACAATGTACATTGTCTCAAAGCAGCTTTACATAAATAGAGAAACAGAAAGGAGAGGGGAAAAAAAATCATTAAATTATTAAACTATTTCATCTCTATTTATCCCTAATGCTCCACGGCTGTCTCCTGGTCACAGGCTGACCACACAGATCCATCCACAGCATCAATGAGCACCACTAAGCGATGAGACTCCGACCAGGGGTAGAGCGAGTGGTCACACTGGAAACTCAGAACACTGGGAGCTCAGGAGTGGGACGTATAGCTCGACAGAGAGAGAGAGAGAGATATTAAGTATGCATGTGATCATGTGATGTTTAAAGACAATGTAGATTATGTATCAAGTGCAGGCAGGGACTCCGGCAGAACTAGCTATGACAGCATAAATAAAATGGAGAGCCAGAAGGTGACAGACATGAAGGCTTCCCGGGACATAAAGACATAAAAGGCTTCCCAGTACACCAAACATTCTATGCCGATGAACATTCCAGATCTGCTCTTTTACCTAAGAAAAGATATACATTAAAAGCTTGACTAAACATGTGTTTTTAGACTAGACTTAAAACATTGAGACTGTGTCTGAGTCCCGAACACTAATTGGAAGGGTGTTCCATAACTGTGGGGCTTTTAAGAAAAAGCTCTGCCCCCTGCTGCAGCCTTTGCTACTTGAGGTACTAACAAATAACCTGCACCCTTTGATCGGAGTAGACGTCATAAATAACCAAAAGATCACTCAGGTACTGTGGCGTGAGACCATTTAGTGCTTTATAGGTTAGTAACAGTATTTTGTAATCAATGTGGAATTTGACTGGGAGCCAGTGTAGTGTGGCTAAGATAGGAGTGATGTGTTCATATCTTTTGGTTCTAGTTAGGACTCTAGCTGCTGCGTTCTGGACTAACTGGAGCTTGTTTATGCTCCTACTGGAACATCCAGACAGTAAGGCATTACAATAATCCAATCTAGAGGTAACAAAAGCATGAACTAGTTTTTCTGCATCATGAAGTGACATCATATTTCTTATCTTAGCAAAATTTCTAAGATGACAGAAGGCTATCCTAGTGATATTATCTACATGAGCTTCAAATGAAAGACAAGAGTCAATAATCACACCAAGATCTTTTACTGCTGGACAAGATGAAACAGAAAGACCGTCCACAGTTATTCTGTAATCAGAAAGCTTAATTCTAGCTGCATGTGGTCCTAGTACAAGCACCTCGGTCTTGTCAGAGTTAAGCAGGAGGAAGTTAGTAAGCATCTACTGTCTAATGTCCTTTACACATTCTTCAATCTTAATAAGCTGGTGTCTCTCATCTGCCTTAGCTGAAACATATAGCTGTGTGTCATCTGCATAGCAGTGGAAGCTAATACCATGTTTACGAATAATTGCACCAAGGGGTAAGCATATATAAGGAGAAAAGCAGTAGGCCTAAGACTGAACCTTCTGGAACACCAAACATAACCTTAGTATGCATAGAGAAGTCACCATTTAGATCTACAAACTGAATGATCCGTCAAATAAGACCTGAGCCAGGAGAGGGCTGTTCCTTTAACACCAACAACATGTTCTAGCCTATCAAGTAGAATAGTGTGGTCAAGGGTGTCAAAAGCTGCACCGAGATCAGTAACACTAGTATGGAGACACAACCCTGATCAGAAACCAGTAACAGGCCATTTACCACTTTAACCAGTGGCAAGTGTGTGCAACTCTGTGCTATTGTGTGGGGCTCGAACCCGGACCTCCATGGTAGCCGCGTCCACGTGCCGGCGCGCCTTGAAAGGAAGACCCATACGCGGGATTCGGCAAAGCACTGCTTTTATTGCATAAACACACATGGGGAAAACTAACCTAACACTAGAAATGACACTTACAAAGCAAAACTTGACGAACAGAAACCTAGAACATGAAACAATAACCAACAAAGACAGATACAAAAGGATCCCTATTTATAGGGCTAAACATTAGGGCTAATTGGATACAGGTGACAATCAGGAATGAGAACAATAGGCAGGGAAACAAGGGCACCCCAGATGTAGGCAAGCGATGTAGCAGAGGGGAGGTACAAGGCATGACAAAGTTCATAGCTGCAATCCACAATGGTGCCCCAGGTCCTGGGGATACAGTGACATCCGACAGGACAGGAGGGAAGCTCTACAGAAAACGTCATCGCGGAGCGGCGTCCCCGGCTGGAGTGGTGAAACCACGCTTCCAGAGGTACAGATAAAAAGGGGTACCTCCTGAGGCATGGAGTCAAACAGCGTCCTCCATGGAAAGACTCCATCACGAAGCGACGTCCTTGACCAGGACAAGGATGGAGGCACCACACTGGGGGAACGGGAAGGGGAACCATCTGCACAATGCTCTCCAAGGCAGGTGGTCTGTCGGATGTCATCTGTTAGGAATCCGGGGTTCCTGCTGGTAGATTGCAGCACCTGGTCAGGAACAGGAACTAGCTGGGAATCCCGCTGGGTCTTCAGAATGGTTGGTCATTCTGTCACGTCCGGGCACCCCAACCCTGTGCTGGGCTTGAACCCGGACCTCCATGGTTGCTGTGTGCACGCACCTGCACGCCTTGGAAGGAAGACCCATACGTGGGATTCAGTGAAGCGCTGCTTTTATTACATAAACACACAAGACATGGGGAAAACTAATCTAACACTAGACATGACAATTACAAAGCAAAACTTGATGAACAGAAACATTGAACACGAAACAATGACCGACAAAGACAGATACAAAAGGATCCCTATTTATAGGGCTAAACATTAAGGCTAATTGGATACAGGTGACAAATGAGAACAATATGCAGGGAAACACACAGACAAGCAGGCTTCCAGGATTCATCTGCCAGCGTCCTCTCCAGGCCTGGCAGGGAACTGTCCAGCTGTTCCTGACAGCTATGATGAGGGAAGAATTTATAATTTTTAGAAGGGGTTCGGTAGCTACTGGCAATATCTGTTTAAGGAAAGATGTGGATAAAGTATCTAGAATGCAGGTTGAAAGTTTTGAAGACCAAATTAGGGAAACTAGATCAGGCTCTTGAATAAAGCATGATAAGCTCTGATCCGAAATAGTTATATTATCTATCGAATAATTTGGTTTTAAATTAATAGTCTGAATTTTTGCCTGATATTATCAATCTTTCCATTGAAAAAATTCATGAAGTGATTGCTGCTGCATAAAGAAGAAGGTGTGCAGTTGCACCGCTTTTCTACAGTGGTTTTACTCCTAATTAGTTTTGCTATGGTACCAAATAAAAATTTAGGATTGTCTTTGTTATCTTCGATTAGGGCAGAGAGGTACGCTGATCTAGCAGTACTAAGATAATTTTTGTAGCTCAGAAGGCTTTCCTTCCACGCTAACTGAAATACTGCCAATTTAGTTTGACGCCATTTGTGTTCTAGTTTCCTAGCTGATTGTTTTAAAGCTCATGTGTGGTCATTGTACCAGGGTGCTAGTTTCTTCTCTTTAATTACTTTCCTTTTAAGTGGAGCTACATTATCTAACACTGACAATAGGTAATCAGTCGTCTGATCAAGTTCTGTGGGGTCAGACGGTGAACCAATCATGCATGATAATTCTGGTGTTATTCCTTATTTAGGTATCTATTTAAACTCTTGTGGGCATTGTCTTTACTGCAAAATATACATTCCAAGTTTTTTAGTCTGGAACATCATCATAGCCTTTAGTTCTCTGTTAACAAGTTTCATCGATCGTAGAGCTCACCAAGAGGCTTGTTCCTCTAGCCATTTGAGGAGCTGAGATATTAACCTGCCGCATTTAAAGCCACATAACGTCCGCCGATGTTGTCCAATCTGTGCCAGATTTTATAGCCACCCAAAGGAGGCCAAGATGCGTCCAATGACCCTCTTGTCCTTCCAGGGATCGAGATATTCACCTATAGGGTCTCCAGGGATCTATGATCATGCAACATGCAGTCATGCAATCATGCAATTTGCCTGCACCTAAATAGTTATCTGCATATATCTGCAGCTTTACACCAGGACAAATGTGTTGTTAAGGGACAGAAGGCACGGAGACAGAGATCACAGTTCGTATGTTTATTGGATCAAGCAGCAGAATGAAACTGTCGGAGATGAATGAAATGGAGAGAGAGAGTGATACTGCCCTTAGATGTATGCTGTGGCGGAGCTGGATGGGATGGCAGGAACGGGAGCAGAACTGGAGGTAGGAGACAAACACACACACGCACAGGGAGACACAGGATGCAGAGAAACACAGAATGCGGTCGCGGAGAATACGTCTCGGCTTATAGAGTGAGTCCTTCAGTCTTAAACGAGACTGGACGGTGAGTGGTGTGTGTGAGTGTCTTTTATATGGGAGGTGATGGAGATTGAGCTGGTGATTGCGTGCAGGTGTGTGTGGTTAGAATTCGGGTGAGTGGGTGCGGTGTGATTGGTCTTTGTTGGAGCCTGGCGTGTCTGTGACATTACCCCCCTCCCTACGGCCCGCTCCTGAGGGCCACGGGCCCCGGCGTCATGGCGGTCTACCTCTGCCACGAGGGGCAGGTCTCTGGGGGTGCGCCGCTTGGAAGGTTGGGGTCGAGAATGTCATCACGAGGAACCCATGAGCGTTCCTCCGGGCCGTAGCCCTCCCAGTCCACTAGATACTCGAGTTGACCGCCACGGCGCCGGGAGTCCAGGATCTCTTTCACCTCGTAGGCGGTTCCGTCATCCAGTAGGAGTGGGGGGGGGGGGTTCAGCTGCTCCATCGCCAGGCTCTGTGGAGGGAAAAACAGAGGGATGGTGAGGTTTAAGGAGTGACACATGAAATGTGGGGTGAATGCGGTACCCTGGTGGTAGCTGGAGCTTGTACATGACCGGGTTGATCTGCTTCAAAATGGTGAACGGGCCAATGAACCTGGGGCTCAGCTTGTGGCAGGGTAGACGTAGATGGATGTCCTTGGTCGAAAGCCAGACCTTCTGCCCCGGTTGATAGGTAGGTGTGTCGGACCGCCGAAGGTCAGCTGTCCATCTATGTCGATGCAGGGCACGTTGCAGCTGATGGTGCACTGAATCCCAGACTCTCTCGCTCTCGCGGAACCAGTGATCGACCGCCGGTACATCCGACGGCTCACCTGACCAGGGGAATAGTGGTGGTTGGTAGCCGAGTACGCACTGAAAGGGAGTCAGGCTGGTGGAAGGTTGACAAAGGGAATTCTGTGCATACTCGGACCAACCCAGGTACTGGCTCCATGAGTCCTGGTGGCCGTGACAGAAGGTACGGAGGTAGCAGCTGATCTCCTGGATCTTTCTTTCCATCTGCCCGTTAGAGGTTTGTGGGTGGTACCCAGACGACAGATTGACGGCCACACCCAGGCATGTGAGGAACGCTCTCCAGGCTCTGGAGACGAACTGAGGACCTTGGGCCGAAACGATGTCCTCGGGAATGCTGAAGTACCGGAAGACGTGGTTAAACATTAGTTCCGCTGCCTCCAGAGCCGTGGGAGGTCCCTTCAATGGCAGTAGGCAGCACAACTTGGAGAATCTGTCAACTACCACGAAGATGCAGGTGTGAATCCTGGAAGTCGGCAGATCCGTGATGAAGTTGACCCCCAGGTGTGACCATGGGCGGCTAGGAACGGGCAGAGGAAGGAGCTTTCCTGATGGTAGATGGCGTGGGTCCTTAGACATAGCACACTCCTCACATCCCTGCACGTACCTTCTGACGTCTGCTGCCATGTTGGGCCACCAGAAGCGATCTTTCAGCAGCGAGAGAGTTTCGTTGATCCCTGGGTGACCAGTGCCAAGTGAGGTGTGGGCGGAGTGGATGAGAGAGGTGCGTCGTGCTCTAGTGATGTACTGCAATCCAGGTGGGCAACCCGGCGGAGCGTTGGTGGAGGCATTGGTAGGCGGAAGGCTTTCCTCCGACCAGGCGATGGGGCTGACGATTATCCTCTCTGGGAGGATCGGTTCGGGTGTCTCTGGGTTCTCCTCTGGAGCAAACATTCGGGAAAGGGCATCTGCCTTGGTGTTCTTAGATCCGGGCCGATACGAGATGATAAAATCAAACCGGGTGAAGAAGAGGGCCCAGCAAGCCTGTCGAGGGTTGAGCCTCTTGGCGGCTCGAAGGTACTCCAAGTTCTTATGGTCAGTGAGAACGAGGAATGGATGTTTGGCTCCTTCCAGCCAGTGCCTCCACTCCTCGAGGGCTAGCTTGACTGCCAATAGTTCCCGATTACTGATGTCGTAGTTTCTCTCAGCCAGGTTGAGCTTACGGGAGAAGAAGGCGCATGGATGGTGGCGGCTCGGATTCCCCTGCTGCTGAGACAGGACCATTCCTACTCCTGTCGTGGATGCATCCACCTCCACGATGAAGGGTTTGTCGGGGTCAGGGTGAATCAGGAGAGGAGCGGTGGTGAAAGCCTTCTTGAGGGTGTTGAATGCTTCTTCTGCGGCCGGAGACCAGGCTAGTGATTTGGGTTTGTTCCAGAGCAGGCTGGTTAGAGGGTTGGCGATGCTGCTATGGTTCTTAATAAACCGCCTGTAGAAATTCGCGAACCCGAGGAACCGTTGAAGCTTCTTTACCGTAGTGGGTGCCGGCCAGTTTCTGATGGTGGTTATCTTCCCCTCATCCATCTGGATGCCACTACTGTCGATCTTGTACCCAAGGAACTGCACTGAGGGTTGGTGAAAGGAACACTTCTCCGCTTTGAGAAATAGTTGGAACTTCCTCAGGCATTCTAGGACCTCCGCAACGTGATGGCGATGTTCGGCCAAGTACTGGGAGTAGATCAGGATGTCATCGATGTAGACCAGGACAACCCTGTGGAGAAACTCCCGGAGAACTGTCGGAACTCAGAGTCCCCTCTGAGTGGACATATCGCAGGGTGAATATTGAGTTTGTCTCTATTTCCCCTTAGGAGGCATTGGTGGCTCAGTGGTAGGCTTCTTGTCTATCATGTGGAAAGCCCGGGTTCGATTCCCAGCCACTGGATGCAGTGCTGGTCCCAAGCCTGGAAAAATGGGAGGGTTGCGGCAGGAAGGGCATCCGGCGTAAAACCTGTGCCAAGTTGTTGTGCGGACCAGTTGGTCCGCTGTGGCGACCTCGAACAGGGAGCAGCCGAAAGCAACTTCTTCTTCTCTATTTCCCCTTAGTTTTCCATGACCAATTAACTCAGTAAATTTATAAAAATGAAACTCAGTAAACTACCAAATTTAGCCAAAATAACGAGCAGTCAATCAGCCGATGGGAACAAGCAAATTCTTTATTCAGTAAGACACACCTGTCAGATGTACATTACTGAAGAGAGCAGCTGGTCTGAAGAACTTTTAAAAATTCCCTCCTATTTATACACATTTATTTCCAATTCAGTTTTAACATTTCATCCCTTTCATTTGAGCCCCTCCTTACCTAATTTGCATACAGACTTATCAGTGGCCTTTTTTGGCTATCTCTTCAGAACGTCTCGACCTCTTTCCTAGAACTTTTGATTCTTTGAACACGATGTTCTCTTTACCTCCTTGTGACTTCTGACATAGATTTGACCTTGAACACGATGTTCTCTTCACCTCCTTGTGACTTCTGACATAGTATTGACCTTGAACACGATGTTCTAGACGTTTGCAAGTTTGGGTAACTGCACATTGCAAAGTCAGCATTATGTTCTTCTGCATTTTATTTACCTAGCTCAGCGCAAAGCAAGTGTTGCGGTTACATGTTTCAACTGTCCCTGTAACCACACTGTCTAGACTATTTCCTCTTTTGTCTAGTTTTTATTTTTGTTTTTCTTCACTCTCGGTGCAAATCTTGGGCTCTAAGCCTTTAAGCGTTTCATAACCTGCATGTTAAGATTAATTAGTCTGCATTTTAAGATTAAATAGTCACAGGATATGCACCTTGTTCATCCAATTTCCCATTAGCTCAATCGGGTCAGTCAGCCAACCCAATGATCCCATTGGGTAGGCCGACTGACCAACCTGCAATCTCCAATGCTTCTAATAGATCTCTTATCCCTCTTTCCAACCTCAGTGTGGTTATTACACTAGCATGCCAATACTTCTATAGTTATGCTTGATTATCATATTTCTGCCTCAAGCAAAGCCTGCTCTTAAGTTATAGTTGAATACTGTAAGATTAATATACTTGAATACTGTAAGAATATACTATTTTAAGCAGAGTATTGCTATGTTAAAAGTAAGCATAAAATTAACCTTAAAATTTCTCTGACAGAACCTCATGGATGAAGTCCTGGAACATGAAGGGGGCATTGGCGAGTCCGTAGGGCATAACTAGGTACTCATAGTGGCCGGTAGGTGTGATGAAGGCGGTCTTCCACTCGTCCCCCTCGCGTATCTGGATGAGGTTGTATGTGCTGCGGAGGTCCAACTTGGTGAAGATAGTGGCACCTCGGAGGTGTTCCAGGGCCGCTGGGACGAGAGGAAGTGGGTATCGGAATTTCACAATAATCCGGTTGAGAGCGCGGTAATCAATGCATGGCCGTAGGCCTCCGTCCTTCTTGGCCACGAAGAAGAAGCTAGAAGCAGCAGGGGAAGTGGACGGATGGATGTACCCTTGAGCCAGGGCCTGCTTGATGTACTCCTCCATGGCCTTCTCCTCCGGGATGGACAGGGGATAGATCCTTCCCCTGGGCACTGGTTCACCTGGAAGCAGATCAATAGCGCAGTCCCATGGCCGGTGTGGAGGCAGCTTAGATGCTCTCTTGGGGCAGAAGACGTCACTGAAGGGGGTGTAGCAGGCTGGGATCTCCAGGGATCGGTTCACGAATGGGCTTTCTATGGAGGTGGCCTGGACATGGAGAGGAGTCAGGATCGAGGAGGTCAGGAAAACAACCAGGGAAACAGGTGTCGCCCCACTTCAGGACTTCACCAGTCTTCCAAGAG
This sequence comes from Hemibagrus guttatus, assembly GCA_033459395.1. NCBI lineage: Eukaryota > Metazoa > Chordata > Actinopteri > Siluriformes > Bagridae > Hemibagrus > Hemibagrus guttatus. The sequence continues at coordinate 16,514,597 of JAUCMX010000004.1, forward strand.
AGGATAGGGTTGTGCTGCTCCAGCCACGGGCGCCCTAGAATGACATCAGCCATGGACTCCTCCAGAACCAGTAAGGTGATCTCCTCCACGTGGCGCACACCTACCGGAAACAGTACGGGACCGGCGCTACGGCTGACCTGCCGGCGACTTACGGGTTTTCTGGTGATGGATTGTATCTGGTACGGGGTCGCCGTGGCCTTGGTCTGGAGCTTGAGCTGACGGCAGAGGGTGCCCGAGATGAAGTTTCCCGCTGACCCAGAATCGAGGAGGGCGACCACTGAAACAGAGGCATGAGTGGTAGTAAGCGTCCCCTGCATAGTGAGTGGTTTAATTTTAGGAAGAAATGGAAAGATGGTACTCACCATGGGACGCGGAGGATGAATGGGGCACGCAGGGGTAGCATGCCCCGGGGCCCCACAGTACAGGCACAGGTTCTGGGTCAGCCTCCTCTGCCGCTCAGCGGGAGTTAGATGAGATGTTCCCAAGTGCATGGGCTCCAGAGCTGGTTCTGGAGGGCTGACGGTGGCTGGTCGATTGTGCCAGGTGTTGGGCGACGACTGGCCCTGGGGTTTGTCGACACACGACTGCATATGGGTGGCGACACTGATGGAGAGTTGAATCAGTCTCTCCAGCCCTATGGTGTCCTCGTACGCAGCGAGATGCAACCTCACCTGTGGGTCCAGCCCCTGACAGTAGGCGGTGAGGAGAGCTTGCAGTCCTAAACTGAAGAGCGTATTCAGTAACAGTCAGTTTGATTTGTCTGAGTCTACAGAGCTCCTCTCCACCTCCTTAAAGTGTTCCACGAATCCAGAGTAGGACTGTGTCACGGGGGAATTCTGGGACCAGAGGGACTCGGCCCAGAGAAGAGCCTGGCCACGCAGCTGCGTGATGATGAATGCCACCTTGGATCGTTCAGTAGGATACAGGTGTGGTTGCATCTCTAGGACCAGGGAGCATTGCAATAGGAACCCGTTGCAATCCTCCACCGAGCCAGAGTAGGGCGCTGGTTGGGCCATGGGACTGGCATACAGCGGCACGGAAGAAGTAGTGCCGGTGTTTACGGAAGTGATAGCGGGTGGTGTCAGTGCGGGAGCCGGAAGAGCGGTGAGAGCTTGCCGCACGGCATCGACCAGGTCTTGGAGTGGGTCTGGTGGACTGCTGCTTGAGTCCATGCTGTAGGTCCGGTCTTCTGTTATGGGACAGAAGGCACGGAGACAGAGATCACAGTTCGTATGTTTATTGGACCAAGCAGCAGAATGAAACTGTCGGAGATGAATGAAATGGAGATGAATGAGGGAGAGAGAGAGTGATACTGCCCTTAGATGTATGCTGTGGAGGAGCTGGATGGGATGGCAGGAACAGGAGCAGAACTGGAGGTAGGAGACGAACACACACACACACACACACACACACAAAAAAACCCCAGGGAGACACGGGATGCGGAGACACACAGAATGCAGGCGCGGAGAATACGTCTCGGCTTATAGAGTGAGTCCTTCAGTCTTAAACGAGACCGGACGGTGAGTGGTGTGTGTGAGTGTCTTTTATATGGGAGGTGATGGAGATGGTGATTGAGCTGGTGATTGCGTGCAGGTGTGTGTGGTTAGAATTCGGGTGAGTGGGTGCGCTGTGATTGGTCTTCGTTGGAGCCTGGCGTGTCTGTGACATGTGTCATTAATGTACATTTAATGTGGCAAAAGTCTTTAGCCATGATATTCAAATATATTTCAATTATATGTGTGTTTCAGTTGAAAGTAAAGATATTGTTACTTTCAAATTTAATCATGTATTAAAAACTAAATGTTTTAACTGTTGAATAAAAGTAATGACATGCATTCTGTTGTAAACTTATTTTTATTATTTATTGTAGCAACTCACAGTTGTAAGGGTAAGCATTGTCTATGGTGCTATAATTTGTCTATGGCAGAAAAACAGAAAAATGTGTTCACCTGGCTGGGTCCACTGCTTGCTTTAATACTCTCCTGGAATCTCCCGGGGTGAGGAGCAGAAAGTGCTAATCACTATTGTGGCCTCAGCATCTGGCCCAATCTTGGCTGCTTTCAGTAAATTCGTCTTCCACCTATATCAGATCATTCAAGTTTAAGGGGGTCAGGTCTACCCCTTCTGGACACTGTTATGCTAATGAGTATTTGCAGGTATTTCAGCAAAAGCAGACAGCCCAGGGGCAGGTTTTATATATTTTTAGCAGGTTGATGTGATATAGTTATGTGTCTTGGTGCATACCAGGGTGTTGCAGGTGGTAGTTCCTAGACCAACCCATTCAAGAACTGTGTTGCCAGTGGGTCAGTTCACACTCAAGGACAGGAGGTCACCTGGATGGAACTCTTGCAGTTGACCTGGGAGGTTGTAGACTCTTCGCTGTTCAGCTTGTTACTCCTTCATGTTAGCAGGACCTGTTAGCAGGTCCTTTGGGATCTTAAATTTGACTGAAGAGGAGCACAAGTTCCCTGGATGTATTCTTGGAGGTGGCATCCTGGAGGGGCACTGCCTCAGGGTATTGGTTGCTGTAGGCCATGATCACACGAATGCATCTGTGGCCCCGGGTGAACTATGGGAATGTCCCTATGAGATCCATGCCCAGTCTTTTGAAGGGCATGCTCATTATCTGAAGCAGGATGATCAGAGAGGGTGCAGGTTCCATAAGTGCAGTGCATGGGCACTGGGTGCAACACTGGCAGAAATTCTGCACATCCACCTTTATTTACCATTATTTGTGAGTGGAAATGGTCTCCTACCTTTTCAAGGGTGTTGTGGGGCTCCAGGTGTCTGTCTAGGAGGTATGAGTGGGCCAGGTGCATTAGGAGATTAATATTGGAATAGGAGAATGCTAGGAAATCACAAGCTTGACCCTATCCAAGAGGCTGTAGTTTCACCCTTCTTCTTATAGCACCAGACTCTTTCTGTTCAGATTCAAAACTGCCCTCCCAGGTGTCCTGCTGAATTGAGGACATAGAGTTAGCAGTGACATCATCATCTTGGGCTGGACCTGCGCTGGATTGGCCAAGGCCACCTCTAAAGTCCTCTGGCTCTGCCAGCATTTGCAGGAGTGCATGGGAACACAGGAAACCCCTGCCAATCTCATGCCAGGATAAGTGACACTGGCAGCACAGGCACTAACCCCCACCAACAACAGCCAGAGACCTGAGCAGTTCCTGACCAGGATCTTGACTGCAGGGATCTCCCTGACATACTCAAGCCTGAGGAGACCAAGAGGCTCCCACAAGTTTTGCCAACTTGGGGCAGGACTTTTCAATGTGATATTTGGGGCTCATGATTAGGAGTGCATGTGGAGGGTGCAGCCACTCCCAAACCTATACCAGGTTTGTTGGCCTGGAAAGGGTTAGGCCCATCCAACCAATTACTGTTTTGCACAACACATTACCAAAGAATTGCAAATAATTAATTTTAGGCCAGATTAGATTTGTAGCGAAATAGAGATAAGCCACAAAAGTTCTGGATTTTTTATGGACTGATGAGACAAAGGGTATACCTGCACTTAGTCAGCAAATCTCATTGTACTCTCCCTTCATGTTTTTCTGAGAACTAGGCGTGAAAATATCATCCCATGTCTTGGAGTGGATGTTTAAATGTTTATCATTGAGGTGCTGCTACCTTCCAGTTGTTATTCAAATGATCATATAAAATAATACGGGAAGTACTCTTGTGTTTTTCACTTTGAAGTGTGTTGCTGTTCCATGCACTCTAGCCAGTAGAAGTATCTGTCACGACTCGTGCTAGAGGTGACCGCGAGAGGGAGCCCTTGCCCATGTTTTGACTCTACTTCTGGTTCACCGGAGGATTTAAATACGGTGCGCACTTCCTGCTCGATGCGAAGTATTATTCATGGAATTTACAAAGCATTTGCCTAGTGCACTTTTCGAATGGATTACTGTGTTTGACCTGGACTGTTTATTGTTTGTTCTTGCGCTTTCTCTCGGATACCTCTGTGTGTGGATTATCGACCCTGGACTGTATATCGACTTCCCCTTTTGGATTTACCCTCTGGATACTAACGCTTGGTCTATTGACTTTCTGCCTGTCCCCGACTTCCCGTACCGTGTGTTTCCTACTGCCAGCTCGGCGTATGGATCCGGCCACTTCCGCCTCTGGAGGATTGCCAAACACTGAACTGCCTCTTTATGGCATATTAATCTAGCCTTTCTGTGCACAACGCACGGCAGATTCCAGTGCTCTGCTGGGAAGTTCTGGAACCTGCAGATAACAGCTCTGCTTCCACCTCTATACATGATTACACATTCTCTGGCCCTCACTGGCCTTCTCGGCTCATTCTCACTCCAGTCTGGCTGTGTAACATTCTCCCACTATTTTATAATCACTTTTGTAGAAATGTAAACCTCATAGAAATCACGATGGCCTTAAATCATGGCAAGTTGCTCAGACATGTGCGTATGAAAAGTATTATAATGTCTGGAATTTCTACCAGATTGCAAACATAGGACGGAAGAATAAAACTTATATTTAGCAATTTAATGTATTGGAATATAATACATTTCTACCTGAAAGTGAAGTCTGGCTTTTAGTAATAAGATGTTAAACTGTGTGCCCTCTCTGTCTTAAGTCATTACTTTAGTCATTTCATATCTGTTTAGGAGTGGCTGGTCAATAATTGTAACTATTACACTCCATCCCGAATTATGGCATTTGTAAAAAGTGTAAAAGTGAGGGAATAATAATGGCTGTGCTCTCATTGTGTCAGAAAGCCTTATAGGTGGAGAGATTAAAAAGATGACATCAGACCCATATATGTATTTCACACATGTACCATGATATTATTATATTGTATGATTGCCAGTAAAATAATTTAGTTTTTACAGAGTCATATGGTGTAGCCCAAAAGTAAAGAAGAGGGCTGTTACCACCGCATCATACTTTTTTTTTAATTGTTTATAGTTATATTTTATGCTATGATTGGCAAAAAAATAGTTTAGATTATGTAATTATTTACATTATAACAACTATAAACAGTTAAAACAGCTATAAATCCTCTTTTCTTTCCTTTGTTCTAAATGCTTTGCCATGGCAGAAATCTTACATTATAGCATTTGTATGAAAGCATGTAAATATAAATCTGTGAGCATATACAGTGGTGTGAAAAAGTGTTGGCCCCCTTCATGATTTCTTATTTTTTTGCATGTTTGTCACACTTTAATGTTTCAGATAATCAAACACATTTAAATATTAGTCAAAGATAACACAAGTAAACACATCATGCAGTTTTTAAATGAAGGTTTTTATTATTAAGGGAAAACAAGCGAACTTGTGTTCTGCAGCAGGACAATGATCCAAAACACACCAGCAAGTCCACCTCTGAATGGCTAAAGAAAAACAAAATGAAGACTTTGGAGCGGCCTAGTCAAAGTCCTGACCTCAATCCGATTGAAATGCTGTGGCATGACCTTAAAAAGGTGGTTCATGCTCAGAAACCCTCCAATGTGGCTGAATTACAACAATTCTGCAAAGATGAGTGGGCCAAAATTCCTCCACAGCGCTGTAACAGACTCATTGCAAGTTATCGAAAACACTTGATTGCAGTTGTTGCTGCTAAGGGTGGCCCAACCAGTTATTAGGCTTAGGGGGCAAATACCTTTTCACACAGGGCCATGTAGTTTTGGATTTTGTTTTCGCTTAATAATAAAAACCTTCATTTAAGAACTGCATGATGTGTTTACTTGTGTTATCTTTGACTAATATTTAAATATGTTTGATTATCTGAAACATTAAAGTGTGACAAACATGCAAAAAAATAAGAAATCAGGATGGAGCCAACACTTTTTCACACCACTGTATAAACCTGTGACACAATCATAGCCATGCTGTTCTGACCTTTTAACCAATCAGATTCAAAAGTTCAGGAAAGCTATAGTATACATTTTAATGAATTAAAGGCTGTCATATTCATTTTCTCTGAGTGTAAGCCACCAAAGTCTATTCTAATAATTTCACACTGAAGGCACCAAGAAAAGGTGTCCTCCAACTTCCTTTTAACTGCATTTGTTCAGAAGGAGATGGCCATCTCCCTGTCTCCCCATGTCATTATTTTGCTCCCATCCTCTCAACACACCTTTAGAAATGTCAGACAGGAATACCTTTTATTTGAACAGATATCACCCTGGAAAATAGGCTGGAACTATGAAAGAAAAGTTTTTCACCTCTATGCGTGCTCACTCTAATATAATTTGCTGGGCAAATTGTGTCATTAATCTGTTTCTGTTTGACAGCATGAGTGAGAGGTGGAGGAAGAAGACAGAAAGCTGAGAGCCCCCACCTCTCTTTGCGGTCGAAGGGTTTTTCTTTTAAGGTAAGCATTTATTACTTCAGGGCTGCCCAGCAAAGCTGCAGGCAGTCACTTCACAGGGTCATAAATGTCATATTACATTTGACATGTGGCTGACAAATGAGCCCTGGCTGTAGTGGCCTCAGTATATCTTCTGGCCCCATCTTCCTCTATTGGGTGAACACTTGGACATATAGGAGCAGGAAAAAGTGACCATCCACTGACTGAAGATCAAAGCCTCCATTACCTCATTCCCCCAATTCTCAAAGGTGAAACTGAGAAAGAGATGTGTCTGTTAAAAAATGGAAGACTTTTGCAACAGCAGCAGAAGTTTGACTCAAAAAAAAAAAAAACCTCTAATTACTTTGAGTATTGTCACCTAATTTATTTATGTATTTAGCATATATCTTGTACTCAGTTTCTTTTCACCAAAGATTTTGTAAACTAAGTGGGTTTAGTAATTTAAAGTTATGAGGAGAGGGTGAGTTGACATGTGACATTTTTAATCTCAAGCCAACTCAGGTGCTGTCAAAAATCATGGCACAATTTTGTTTGCCTATTAGTCTGTTTACTCCAATGTCAAGTTGAGATGAAATCCTGGCTCCTTCAGTCAGGTGATTGATAGCCCTTGAAAATTAGCAGGTGTGTAATTGTCTCCTGACTCAGAGATCAAGGAAGTTTTTGTGCTGGTGTAATGTGCTTGGCATGGCACAGCTTGCTGTAGGTTCTGACCTATACCAGAACACAAGCAGTCAGCCAAAGTTGAGGCACTCTGGCAACTGTCTTTCAGTGCCATTAATCAGCTGCACAGAGGACTGTCTTCCCTCCAGATGGGGACGATTTCCAAAATCCAAGAAAAATAAGCAGGCTAATTAATTCTTATGGACACACGGAAATTAGATGAAGAGTTGGCAATTGAAAGAACAGGGAGAAAAATTAAATTACCTTTTTCTGGACACAAAACTTGCAGTATATTCTGTGTCATATAGGTTTAGGTAAATGCTTGTATTTCACTGCATCAGTTTCAGAATATAAAGAGTTTAGCAATAACATCACATATAGAGGTCAATAAATGGTAAAGAGTTGAATGAATGAGAAGAAGCAACCCTTGAATCTGTGGGTGCATGATATCCAGGGCTCGACATGGAAATGGCATGTCCATGCTAAGAATAAAGGAAGTCAGTGATCACTGCTGTTGGCTGAAACTCAGTCTACATTAAACTTAAAACTTCAAAAGTTATTAAATTTTAAATTCATTCCTTTATTTTAAATCACTGAGAAGCCAGCAGGGCTGCTATGTTTATTTTCTTAGACAGAAGTCCTTCCAGCAGCTCAGTTTAAAGTAAAAAAAAAGTTACTCTGTTCATTCAAAAGTTTGCACAAGCCAGCTAAATTTACTTTAAAGGATCTCTAGGATGGAATCGCTAGAGCCATAACCTAATTATCTCAATTAAATTCAACTCTATGCCATAGCTATTATATGTGATAGCCAGCAAGAATATGTTCACACAGTGATGCTCCTAGGTAGAAACCACCATAATACATACATTTTAAGGCATTGTGCAAATGGGCCTAGGAGATGAAGATTCAATATTCAGTGATAGAATGTTATGAGATAAATTCATATCATTTTAATATCATCTTTGAAACTAACATATATGAGGTATCTATAACAAAACCTGAGCACGTGTGTTAAGGTCTTGCTTGTTATTCTATGGACTAGTAAACCTTTACCCTGAATTTTACCCTGTCTGTATTGCATTCCTACACACTCCACAGGCTCCATGTTAATCTGGTGCTTATTTATTATTTCTCTGCATGCGTCAGGCACTTGAACCTCAGAATGTACATGACTGTCTTTCATGATTAGATTTACACTCAAGCTTAAGCACAACGTCAGTTTAACGTGTGAGAAGGTAAAGGTCTCTGGGCATCATTATTTCTCCATCCAAATGTAACTGATTTTACAACACCACACTAATTTGCTTGAAATAATTATAGGTCATGCTCTCCCTTTGTAAATTCTAAAATATTTTTTATTATCAATAATGAATGGGGCTTGAGCAAAATTGCACTACTATAATATTTTTATATTATGAAAATGCTAATACATCGGGGACTTTGGGCCTTATCGGACAGGTCTGGTGCAGCCAGCAAAAGAAGCCAGATGCCAGTTGCTTATGTTAATACCTCTGTTGTAGCCCAGGATGTGGATTTGTCAATGAATTTCTTCCAGGCAGACAGACAGGTAAATTATTTTCTATCTACAGAGCCTGCTCTTCTTCTGGCCTCCAATTCTTTCTATGAAACATTAATAAAGGCAGGGATAAAGGTATAGTGGGAAAATAATAAGAAAAAGAATAAAGGAAAGAAATGAAAAGAGTGAATTCATGATCTAATGAACAGAGTTGAAAAATATGTGAGCATTAAGGAGTGTGATGGTGTCCTCAACCACTCCACAGACAGCATTTTTGTGGCTTAAACTTGTTTTATTAATTACATTTGACATTTCGATAATTAGTTTCTTTTAAGGTTTCCAGTGCAATCAAGGTTTCCCATCAGTTTCCAGTGCATTCCTGTGGCATTCATCAACTCTGCATGCAGTCGTAAAGTTTTTTAAATTAGAAAATGTGAGTTATAGCCTTGTACAATTAACAAAGTGCATGAGTTTTGAGAGGTAGAGCCATACATTAAGACAAAGAATCATATAAACATAAATGCCAATTTCTGATACATTTTAATGTATTGTACTTGTATATGATGCAATTTTAGCTGGATAGTAGTTAACTAATTTAAAAACTGTTTCTGGCACCATGTACAGGTATGTAAATGTAAAATTTTCATTCTCCTTAGTTAAAGACAGATTAATGACATGGGCATGTATGGCTGGGCCACTAGTGTTTATGAATGATATGACTGCTGATACAAGTAGCAGGCTGAATTCTGAAGTATATAAAACTATACATTCTGCTCAGATTCAGTCAAATGCTACAAAACTGGACAGTACTTCACAGTGCAGATGGATAATGACCTAATGGTTAATAGGTTTTGACCAAACATGCTCTTTGAGGAAGTATTCAGCACTAAAAGATGGGTATGTGACATGGGATTAGAACTACAAATAGCATACAAGAGGCAATTTTGGCTAACACTTGGTTTAACAGTTAAATTAGTAAATTAGTAAGGATATTGCATATCCTTTTCACCTAGAGGGCAAAGTTTTTTTTACCACTCTTTAGAAGAGGAGCAAATGCTTCTTCTAAAATAATTTAAAGCTTCTAAAAACTTTACAAACACCATCTTTACCAATGCAGGTTAGCATGTGACTTGCACAGGGGCGTAATTTCCACTGGGGGCAGGGGGACATGTCCCCCTCACTTTTCAAAATCCCATTTGTGTGCCCCCCCCCCCTTCAAATTCATTTGTTATGATTTTTTAATCGCACGCCATCCTCACCACAGAGGAGCAGGACCGAGCATGACAAAGAGAATCTCCTATGTTGATGCAAGCGTCCGCATCCAGGAACATCGCGTGCACACTCTAAAAATAGCTCACTGAATGTTCTAATGAACAGGTATCGCGGTTGCGGCACAGTCAGCAATGAAATGCCAGAAGTAGCAACAGATGACTTTAATGTCATCATGGATGAAAAGAAGGAGAAGAGAGAAAGGAGTCTATCTGCAATTGATATTACAAAATAGTATTTCAACACAAATTCATAAAAGCTTTTTGCTTTTTCTATTCTAAACATCTGCAGTTTGGTGGACGTGTCTCTGACAAGTGTCCTGTGCAACAAGTGATTTATTTTACATAGATACAAGATTTAGTTTGAAATAAAAGTTTGTTTAACAGTGGAAGAAAGTGCATCTCACATTATTTAAATTTTATTCATACACAAAACATTAATGGTGAACATTTTGGACTTGAAATGATTCTCTCAAGTCTTGGTGATCGACCTTTATTAAACAATAAAGAAAGTAAGACATCATTTTTATATACATAATTTAGTAGCCTAGAGGCAGAATTTATCATTATAATCAACTTCATTATTTACTTGATTTTGTATCACCATAGTCCCTAAATGTATGTAAATGCACGAAATGCGATTCAAATCGAAAACATTTTCCCCCATTTTGTGTCCCCCCACTTCTCAAACCAGAGTTACACCCTTGGACTTGCAAGCCCTATGTTTCTAAGTTAAGTTCCTTAAGGCCCAGTAAGTCTAAACACATGCAATGAAAATCACGAAACTGACACATGAAGCATTAGCATAATTAAATACACTTTTTGTGTGTGTGTGTGTGTGTGTATGTGTGTGTGTCTGTGTGCAGTTTCTTTGTCCTTAAAGTGTGAAACTCTTTTTATAGTTTGCTCAGACTGATATTAATAGCATCACTTTGCTCAAAATATTTCGATATTTACACTGCAATGGAACAGTGTGGAAAATTTACAGAATAATAAGCTTGTCAGAACATAGGCAATAAGCTTCCCATCCATGTGTGATTCAACAGCTGCTATGTTTTAAACAATTCTTACTTCTAATTCATAGCCTGTGCCCCAGGCACATATTATTCAAACATTAATAGGGAACATATACATCAGAAAGTTTCAGGTTACATTTGCATATGTAGTCATGCTTATCATATAAAACACATCGCCTTGGCAGCTAGCCATCTCATAATTATATACTGAATAGCAAAAGACTGATGGATCAACAGATCAGGCAGAGATTTTCTATATTCAGTCCACTTAAATCTTTATAACCTTTTTAACACCCTTACTTAAAGCTTTATATGTATTGATAATGTTCTTTATGCTAATGTCATAATTCTATAAATTTTAGATTTGCCTCCATCCATCTTTCCTGCTTTTTAGGCACCCAATATGGCTATGTTTTGCGACTTGATTAAATCTGCAATTTAATTATATATTGCATATTTTACATAATTATATATTTCAATTTCTGTTCTTTTACATTTTTGCTATAATCTTTCTCTAAAATAATCACAGAGAAGGTTGTTAATTCATATTATGAGGAATACAAGTAAAGTATAATACTAAAGTAGCTGTTTTTACCAGTAACTGAGATTTACATGCTATTTCTCCCACACTTAACACCAAGCTGCACAGACAGATTAATTACTGGAACTACAGGGGACTACACAAACACCAAATAGCTATGCTTTTTTATGTTTTAAGACAGTGTCATTTCCTTATGTCTGGTGATCAAGAATCCTAAGACATAAGACTCTATTAATTACTCTATTAATTACCACCTGATATTTCTTTCTTAAATAATTAGGTACGCTTTACTTCTAATCAAGTAGCTGTTTAATTATTACAGTTATTACTTTAATAGTCTAGCAAATTGACGCTATCTCACTTTTGGATACTGGATAATGTTATTGGCATTAAGTACACAGTGCATCACAAGTGACAAGGTTCAGGTATCCACAATTGGATGTTGCCTGTTTTCAATTTTCATTCCCACAATTGTTTACATTATGAACAGTGAATGATGTAGCATTTACCAGCTTTATTTCACTACTTGGTGTAACCTCTTTTAACAACCTAAGTTTCTTGATTTAAAAAGTGTCAACACTGCAAACCTACTAGTGGAAAATATAATTAAAGAACTTGCTTTAATTGCTTTTTTAATTGTATTAACACTATTATAAATACAATTATTACAAATACAATTATTGAGTGACTTACGCTTTTTGTATACTGATATATATCCATATACGCTGAATTTCCCAGTCATCAAATTACTTAAGGGCACATTTTTACCAACAAAAATTTCAGTAGTGATTATCTAAAAGGAGTTTGATCATATAAAGGAGCATCAACTGGATTACTGGTTATTGGTATTGCTCTTTAAAAAAATCATGACAACAGTATGGAAATGCTTTCCTCACAGCATTTAAAGTCACCAAAAGTAATTATCTTTCATATCACAGCTAAACAAGACCTGCACTTTACAAACATGTAGAGAAGTGGAAAATGCAGAGTATTCATGGTGCATTTACTTTGTGGCCATTAAGCAGGATCAAGCCAGGGCCAGGAAACAAAGCAACATTGCAGGCTAAGCATTTCATAAACAGTACAGCTGAAGGAATTGTGCTCTAAGACGATGTGCTGTTTCAAAAAAATAAAAACATCTGTTCAAATTCAGCCTAGCTTGTCCATCATTAGCTTTTAATTAACTGCCATTTATTGATTCTTCTTGGACAGCACATGTTGGTAGAGAGGTGTCTGGAAGATGTCTGGGCCAAATCTACCTTCCCCCAATGACCTCCATTGGACTTAATTGTGACCAGAAAAACACACACAAAAAAGAAATTATTCAAAATGCTATCTTCAAATACTATAGCATACATGTCTTCAAGGGCCTAACAGTATATTTTAATTCAGAATTCTATAATATTTTGCACAATATAACTTTCGTCTGACAAACACTAATTAGATGTACACCTGTGAATCTACCTACAGTCCAAACAGATTATTTTTGCTACTAGTAGTTTTCAATGCAAATACTGACTTTAAAAAAGTGTTTGATATGTCTGATCATAGCTTAAATTGTTTTTTTTCTTTTAATTATGATGGCAGATTCTAAATCAGCTTCCTCCATATGTCCTCAGAAAAAAGGGTAGGCATAGGGAAGTGAAAGAAAAAAATATGTGAAAACAACTTTCCTTGCCATATGACAACACCGTGTGAAGACTGACATACAAGGATTTCAAATTGGGGTCCAGGGAGTTAAAGCACAAAATAACTTCAGTCTTGTGGTCTCCACAAGGAATATGGTTGTGGTGCAACCAACACAAAACAACAACAACAGTGAAGCAGGAAACAGTGAAGGCAGGTGTTATTAGAGGATAAAATATGTCTATCTAGCTTACGTATCTCTCTGCAACCCTGAAGATGACCGGTGGATTTAGACATGGGGATATCCAAGCAGAAAATTGCTGCTTTTATGTTTCAGAATACATCACCAAGTCCCTGGTCCACTATGGGTTGAAAATAACATCAAAGCAGCAGTCTCTAAGAGCAACCATGTCGAGACAGAGAAAGAGTAGGCATAGGTAATTTAAAGCAGTTGGGGGGTTGTTAAAATTTAACGTTTTCTAGAATAAAATTGAAAGTAACCAACTAAATGGCTGTGATCACAATATCACTGAAAAAAAAATTAACCATTCTAAGAATCTAACATACATGCTGGTTGAAATGTTACAGATTTAAAACATGTAAAGGAAAAAAACACAAGCATAGTCACAGAAACCACTTCTTAGATTCTCAGAATCCTTCATAAAACAGCTACACTTATTTGCTGCTCTAATGCTTACTAAAGGCCATCTCCTGAATGAAGTTTTGCTTTACCTTGTTCAGATTATGTATATAAATCCCTCATTAAGTGTACTTTTTACTTCTTATTAACTCTTTGTCACAACTCCAGCAGTCACTTCCCCACCAGTCACAACTCTGTTCAGATCACTTCCTGGTCAAGGGTGATTTATGGGTCAAGAGTGACTTCCTGGCTTTTAGACATCTTAAGCCATGTTCACAGTAACTTCAGTGTGAAGTATTGTTAGTCCTGCTATGTACCAAGCCTTATACTATTGCTGTCTTTTTTTATACTGTCACTGTGTATGACTTTGCATGTTTCTGAAATACTTTGACTTTGTGGACCAGCCTGCTACAGAAGAGGATATTTTGTCCTGCTTTCTGCCTCACATTCCATTAGTTGTAGATAGCAGCTGCAAGTTGCCATAACAACTTTATTCTCTTTATATAGTATGCTATGCCACTTCATGACTTCTTTTTCTGTTTTCCAACTCTTCGTATTTTTGTTATTGTCTTCATCCTAGACAAACTCCACACATTACTTTGTGTTGATTCTTTGCTGATTTTGGAACTTTGCTGAACATTTGTATCATTATTATTCTACTTGTGGATAATTGCTGCTACCTGGATGACCAGCCCAACCCCTCTTTCACTCTTCTACAATGGCTGATTAAATGGCCTTTCTGCCAAACTTTATCAAAAGAAAGTATACCATTGTATCACATGTGGATATTGCTTGGAGGCTGTACCTGAGCTGCCTGTCAGAAACGCAGGTGGTGAACATTCTTTATCCTAGCATAAAGGGCAGGCTGAGATCTACAGTGTCACAAAACCATTTAAGTCAACTTGCCCAATCATTTGAAAGCGATCTCCTTTGGAAGTTGGATTTCACAGACCTGATCAAGGACTGTTCTATAAATGGACATAAAATTTCTTTCATAGGGATTTCATTTGAACTAGCTTTGCCATGGCTTTTGTTTTATGTTCAATGGGCCACGCCACAGAACTATATATGTGTGTGTGTGTGTGTGTGTGTCCGTGTCTGTATATATGTATATATATATACAAACCCGATTCCAAAAAAGTTGGGACACTGTACAGATTGTAAATAAAAAAGGAATGCAATAATTTACAAATCTCATAAACTTATATTTTATTCACAATAGAATATAGATAACATATCAAATGTTGAAAGTGAGACATTTTGAAATGTCATGCCAAATATTGGCTCATTTTGGATTTCATGAGAGCTACACATTCCAAAAAAGTTGGGACAGGTAGCAATAAGAGGCCGGAAAAGTTAAATGTACATATAAGGAACAGCTGGAGGACTAATTTGCAACTTATTAGGTCAATTGGCAACATGATTGGGTATAAAAAGAGCCTCTCAGAGTGGCAGTGTCTCTCAGAAGTCAAGATGGGCAGAGGATGACCAATTCCCCCAATGCTGCGGCAAAAAATAGTGGAGCAATATCAGAAAGGAGTTTCTCAGAGAAAAATTGCAAAGAGTTTGAAGTTATCATCATCTACAATGCATAATATCATCCAAAGATTCAGAGAATCTGGAACAATCTCTGTGCGTAAGGGTCAAGGCCGCAAAACCATACTGGATGCCCGTGATCTTCGGGCCCTTAGACGGCACTGCATCACATACAGGAATGCTACTGTAATGGAAATCACAACATGGGCTCAGGAATACTTCCAGAAAACATTGTCGGTGAACACAATCCATCGTGCCATTCGCCATTGCCGGCTAAAACTCTATAGGTCAAAAAAGAAGCCATATCTAAACATGATCCAGAAGCGCAGGCGTTTTCTCTGGGCCAAGGCTCATTTAAAATGGACTGTGGCAAAGTGGAAAACTGTTCTGTGGTCAGACGAATCAAAATTTGAAGTTCTTTTTGGAAAACTGGGACGCCATGTCATCCGGACTAAAGAGGACAAGGACAACCCAAGTTGTTATCAGCGCTCAGTTCAGAAGCCTGCATCTCTGATGGTATGGGGTTGCATGAGTGCGTGTGGCATGGGCAGCTTACACATCTGGAAGGCACCATCAATGTTGAAAGGTATATCCAAGTTCTAGAACAACATATGCGCCCATCCAGACGTCGTCTCTTTCAGGGAAGACCTTGCATTTTCCAACATGACAATGCCAGACCAAATACTGCATCAATTACAACATCATGGCTGCGTAGAAGAAGGATCCGGGTACTGAAATGGCCAGCCTGCAGTCCAGATCTTTCACCCATAGAAAACATTTGCCACATCATAAAGAGGAAGATGCGAAAAAGAAGACCTAAGACAGTTGAGCAACTAGAAGCCTGTATTAGACAAGAATGGGACAACATTCCTATTCCTAAACTTGAGCAACTTGTCTCCTCAGTCCCCAGACGTTTGCAGACTGTTATAAAAAGAAGAGGGGATGCCACACAGTGGTAAACATGGCCTTGTCCCAACTTTTTTGAGATGTGTTTATGCCATGAAATTTAAAATCAACTTATTTTTCCTTTAAAATGATACATTTTCTCAGTTTAAACATTTGATATGTCATCTATGTTGTATTCTGAATAAAATATTGAAATTTGAAACTTCCACATCATTGCATTCTGTTTTTATTCACAATTTGTACAGTGTCCCAACTTTTTTGGAATCGGGTTTGTATACATATATATATATATATATATATAAGTATGAAATACATTTCTTCACATAAATATACTTTACCCAGCTTAGGTGGTTTGGGTCAGAGCACAGGATTAAGAACAGTTTGGCAATGCAAGGGTTTGAACCTTCTGAGCAGTAACCTCAAGCCTTAACCATTTGCAGTACCACTACCCAGTTTTTGTTCCGAATTTGTGATTACTGTAATGTGGAGATTCAATCAATGCTGGATTTAAAACTAAACTTTAGTATAAGGAGACCTGAGTAAACTGAGTGAGCCACAATAAATGTTTTTTTTTCCACAGAGAGACATAACTCAAGAGGGTGGCTAATTTGACAAGGTGAAGCCAGGCTAGAGTACAGAACTCAAAATACAGATTCTAACATAGTCTTGTTCTCATAATGTGAACACAAGAATGAGCTTTCGATCAACCTGTAAGCAGCTCTAAATTAGGCCAGCTCTCTGTCCCCCTCTGTTGGCTATTCCGGGCCATGATTGCCTGCCCCTTACAACAGCATTTATGTTATTTAGTTACAGTATTTAAGGACTGACATTCCTCTCTGACTGTTTTTGGACAAAGACTGTTTGATATTAAAACAGCCTTGCTTTGAGATTCATGGCAATGTGTGTAGGTATAGGGCTCCAACAATGGTTCAAGTCTAGGAGACCCCAGCATCATAATAATAATTAAAAAAAAAATTAAGAATTAAGAAAAAAAATGTGATCTGGTAAAATTTTGCTATTAAAACATCTACTTGATAAGTCATATTTAAATATATATTTAGCTAGCCATCCATATTAGATGATTTTTTTTTTTTTTTCAATTTAATTTTGAATAAAAACAAAGCTTGGCCCAGCATTAAAGAGATACTGAAGTGTATAAAAATTGAAAATAAACAATGCATTTCAGTACCCCAACTGCTGTCAGCAAAAGCTGGTCATATGAACAAAGTCTCATCTAGAAATGTTTCACTTTTCTATAGTGAACTTTTTCCACTCTGAATTTTGTTTTCTTTTGTTGGGGGAATTATCATGGCTATGAATTGCATCTTGTAATGGTCAAAAGCTTAGAAATGTGGATATAAAGTAATGCCAAATAATGCCACAAGGTGGCACCCATTTTGTTATGGTAAACTAGAATGAAAATTGTGTACAGAAAAAAAGTATATCGTTGCTGAAATTAACTACCATGATGTCGTCAACAAGTTTTGTAAATAATGATTGTCATGCTCCATGTCCTAGTCAAGTATGACTTGGTGAATGGAGTAGCACATGCTTGGTTTGTATAGACAAAGCTTTATTTTGTAGAATAAAAAGACAATGTGGCAATCCCTATGCACATGCATCTTCATCTCTCTTTGCTAAATTGGTTATCATAAAGCTATTGCTGATTACCTGTTTCAGACTCTCCTTCACCCCCTACACCGCAACACGCTACAACTGGAATCTGAACATCATTCTCTGATCTTCTCTTTGACACACTGACGGACTAAAGGCTGAACAAAACTTCTGTGCACTTTAAGTTATTGACAATTAAGTAAATATTTTGTTGTTTCTAAGGATTATACTGAGACTGGGTATCGTTCAAGTGAAGATTCAATTTTCAATTCAATTCAATTTATTTGTATAGTGCCTTTTACAATGGACATAGCAGCTTTACAAAGCAGCTTTACATAAATAGAGAAACAGAAAGGAGAGGAAAAAATGAATCATTAAATTATTTTATCCCTATTTATTCCTATTTATCCCTAATGAGAAAGCCTGTGGTGACAGTGGCAAGGAAAAACTCCCTGAGATAATATGAGGAAGAAACCTTGAGAGGAACCAGACTCAGAAGGGAACCCATCCTCATTTGGGTGACACTGAACAGTAAATAATGTAAATGTAAATAGTGTCCTTTCTACAACAGCAACCAAGGGCCCATGAGGAACTATTAGGTCAATGTATTTTCTGAGTTTGTTATAAACACTAATTATTTGCTGTCAAAAGCTGACAGATGTAACAGCAGATCGTTGACGGTGTTATAGTCCCCAAGTGGCTCTGTCCACGGCTGTGTCCTGGTCACAGACTGACCACACAGATCCATCCACAGCATCAGTGAGCACCACCAAGAGATGTGACTCTGACCAGGGGTAGAGCGAGTGGTCACACTGGAAACTCAGAACACTGGGAGCTCAGGAGTGGGACGTATAGCTCGACAGAGAAAGACAGAAAGAGAGAGTGAAAGAGAGAGAGAGAGAGAGAGAGAGAGAGAGAGAGAGAGAGAGAGAGAGAGAGAGAGAGAGATATTAAGTATGCTTGTGGTCATGTGATGTTTAAAGACAATGTAGATTATGTGTAAAGTGCAGGCAGAACTAGCTATGACAGCATAACTAAAAGGGAGAGCCAGAAGGTGACAGACATGAAGGCTTCCTGGGACATAAAGTGTCCAACCACTTCACAGTCAGCAAACCTGAGCGACTTGTGAGAGTGGTAAGGCAACAGCATCCAAACATTCCAGTACATCAAACATTCTATGCCCATGAATCTTCCAGGTTCAGAAGATGTGGTTGTTCAGTTACTTTTCACATGCAATATTTGGAATAACGCTCCCATTACATATGACGAGTGCTGCACATCACCAAGACTATGTTTCATTTTCAAATTGGGCTCACAAAATGACATTTTTAACAACTTTTGTCAGCACCTGGGATTCAGGAATATTACTTTTATTCAGCTTCCCACTCCAAAGTGAAGTAACTGGACTGAGTGAAAAAGGGCTGAATTGTGACTGACAAATATACAGATAAAATAAAAGAAAGGTTTTCTCTGTATATTATAGTGGCATTCAAGATGGTATTGTGTGATCCAAGATGGCAGCGTGGCAGTAAATTCCAAATTCCTCCGGATTACTCTGGATCCAAAAGTCTTATGTGGTGCTCGAGGAAGAGGAAGCATGGAAAACGGGTGGGTGTCCGTGCTAGGCTAAAAACAAACCTTAGCAGGCTGGCTCTCCCATCCATTATTCTGTCCAACCTTTGCTCAATGGACAATAAACTGGACTACATCCGACTCCAGAGAACCACACGGCGAGAGTTCAGAGACATCGCAGAGTCATGGCTCAGTGACAGTTCCAGAAGCCGCCATTCAGCTAGCAGGGCTTGCCTCGTTTTGTGCCAACAGAAATGCAGCTCTGTGTGGTAAGATCCACCATGTTTACATCAACACGGACTGGTGCAAGAACTCTGTGCTTGTTTCTAGTTACTGTTCATCGCTAGTGGAGTTTGTGACTGTTACATGCAGGCCATTTTATTTACCACGTGAATTCACCACCGCTTTCATTTTCAGAGTGTACATTCCGAGCGCTAATGCTAAGGAGGCTCCATGTTTACTTTATGGAGGGTATTAGCAATCTGCAGAATGCTCACCCTGACAGACTGTTTATTATCGCTTTCAGGACAGCAGAGACTCCCGGCGCATGTGGCAGGGCATACAGGCAATCACAATCTACAAGACCACATCACCTGCCTGTGATAGTGATGCCTCCCTCCCAGACACTCTGAATAACTTCAACACTCGGTTTGAGGGGCAGAACAGCGTAGCGGCGAGGAAGACCATCCCTCCTCCTAACGACCAGGTGCTCTGTCTTTCCATGGCTGATGTGAAGCTAGATAACTCTATGCCGAGTTAACCCACGGACGTTGGATGGACAAGACAACATTCCCAGCAGAGTGCTCAGGGAATGTGCAGAACAGCTAGCAGATGTCTTCACTGACATCTTCAACATTTCCCTGAGCAGCACTGTTGTTCCAACGTGCATCAAGACAACGACCATCGTCCCCGTGCCAAAGAAGTCTACGGTTTCCTGTCTCAATGACTATCGTCCTGTCGCACACACACCCATTGTGATGAAATGCTTCGAGAGGCTCGTCATGAGGCACATCAAGACCCAGCTACCACCCTCACTGGATACCTTGCAGTTTGTGTATCGTCCTAACCACTCCACGGATGATGCCATCACCACAACCGTCCATCTGGCCCTCACCCACCTGGACAATAAGGACTCGATTGCTGTTCATAGAATTTAGTTCAGCATTCAACACAATTATCCCTCAGCACCTGATTGAGAAACTGAGCTTGCTGGGCCTGAACACCTTCCTCTGCAACTGGATCCTGGACTTCCTGATTGGGAGACCTCAGTCAGTCTAGATCACAACAGGGCTGTGTGCTCAGCCCACTGCTGTTCACTCTTCTGAATCACAACTGTGCCACAATGCACAGTTCAAACCACATTATCAAGGTCGCCAATGACACGACTGTGGTGGGTCTCATCAGCAAGAATGATGAGTCAGCGTACAGAGAGTAGGTGCAACAACTAACAGCCTAGTGTAAAGCCAACAACCTGTCTCTGAACATTGACAAGACTAAAGAGATGGTTGTTGACTTTAGGAGAGCACAGAGTGGCCATTCTCTGCTGTTCATCAATGGATCCTCTGTGGAGATCATCAAGAATACCAAATTTCTTGGTGTACATCTGGCAGAGAACTTTACTTGGTCACTCAACACCAGCTCCATCAGCAAGAAAGCCCAGCAGCATCTCTACTTCCTGCGGAGGCTGAGGAAAGCCCACCTCCCTCCAACCATCCTGACCGTGTTCTACAGGGGGACCATCGAGAGCGTCCTGAGCAGCTGCATCACTGTCTGGTTTGGGAATTGCATATTCTTGGATCGCAAGACCCTGCAGCGGATAGTGAGGACAGCTGAAAAAATCACTGGAGTCTCTTTCCCCTCTATCATGGACATGTACACCACAGGCTGCATCCACAAAGCCAACAGCATTGTGGACAACCCCACACACCCCTCACACACACTCTTCACCCTCCTGCCATCTGGAAAGAGGTACTGAAGCATTTGGGCCCTCACAACCAGACTGTGTAACAGTTTTTTCCCTCAAGCCATCAGCTCCTCAACACCCAGAACTGAAACTATACCAATTCTCCCTCTCTCACACACACACACACACACACACACACACACACACACACTCACATGTGTGAACAGACTAAAAATATAATGTTTACTACTTGTTTGCACTTCTTCAACCACTGTTACAACTGCTGCTATAATGTTTACTTCTATTTGCACTACTTAATCCACTGCTACTTTCTCTAGTTTGTGTCAACTGTCTTTGAACTTTTTGCACTTGGTTGCACACGTTGCACTTTATGTAGCTAACAAACTTTTGTCCTATCTAATATAGTTGTACTGCGTCAACTATATTTGGTTGAAATGACAATAAAAGCTATTCTTGACTTGACTTGACTTGACAACACATAATGACCCCACCCAGACTTACACACTGACCTTTCTGACATTGACTTTGTCATGGATAGGGGGGTTTTGGTAGCTTAGAGGTTAAGGCTTTGGGCCACTGACCAGAAGGTTGTGAGTTCAATTCCTAGGTCCACCACACTACCACTGCTGGGCCCCAATTGATTTGAAATCTGCAGAAAACTCCAGAGGGAGGAAGACTTTTCATTAAGGCAATCTTCCCCCAAGATGATAGCTGACCCTCACCCACTGCCTGCTTCTTCACAATATCAGCTTGACCTTGGCCATGTGGGCACTGTCTACCAATCTATCTCTAGGAAACAAAGTGAACTTTAAAGCTGTAGCACTGGATGCCACACTGGACACACACGCTTCTCTCTCAGCTGTATGAGAAGAATTCATCTACAGCAATTACAACTACCCAGACAAAACTCAACAGTGGAAAGGCCCGTCTGTGACCCCTTGCAGACAACACCCCCTGCATTCCTGACAGTGCCACCTGGCTAATCATTGATTTCTTGAACAAGCACTTCTGCTATCATTTTGTAATACTATGCAGTCTGTCATCACCAAGTTGATCCATGATTCTTTGTAGATTTTAAGGTTTTAAACCAAGTCACATGAAAGCACTTTATACCCCTTACCATATATCGACGAATTGCTTGATTTTCTGCCCAAAGAATGCTTCATAAGCAAATTAGATTTGGCGGATGGCAGTTGCAGAGGAATCTAAAACAAAACAAACTTTATTTCAAACTGTGGCCTGTTCCAATTCTACGTCCTCCCTTTTGGCCTCTGCAATGCACCTGCAAAATTTCAGAGACTCATGAACACAATGCTTGTTGCTCTCATTTACAAAACATGTGCTTGTCTGGATGACATTGTCATTGCCTCAACCACTTTCAAACAACATCTAATTGATTTGGAAGAAGTACTTTGCAGACTCCAAACTGCAGGTTTATCTTTAAAGCTCAGCAAATGTCAGTTCTGCTTGAACAAGCTCACATGGCTAAAGCATCACACCATCTGGCATAATATGCAACACTATACTGAACATGTGCTCTAAACGAGTCAAGTCTCTGTTGGGTCGCTGTAGCCCAGAGGTAAATGTGCCCCTGCCACATGAAACTTCCCCAGAACCCAAGCCCCATCGAGGAGGAGACTCCCTACCATGAATATGCACACCATGCAGAACCTCATTATGCCCTTATCTGGAAGGATGTGCCATTCCACTAGAAGCATCCATGGACTTTCTAAAAAAAATAAATCACCTCAGCACCTTTCCTCAGATTCCCAAATTTTACCTACTCCTTTGGTGCAACTTTGATGCAGCCTTGATGCAACATGAAGAGGAGGGGTGAGAAACTGAGGTTTGTGAGTCGCTCTCTTCACAAAGCAGAAAAACCATACTCCATACATAAAAATATTTAGAAGTCATTTAGGCTCTTGAACACTTTAGAGCTTATGTGGAGGGCCTCCATATGACATCCATATGCCTTGTTTTCTCCCGCTCTTTGCTCTTCCACTGGACAGCACCAGTTCAGCAGCAGTTCTCAGAAGTGGCCCTTTTTTCCACGCTTGTCACACTTCCACCGCCCAAAAACTGAATGTATAGCACCAGTTCAACACCACCACCATTTTGGATAGCCAAGAAGCCCATGGCCACCAGTATTTCACCAGGCCATTTCGTTGATGAATAAGTCTATGAAAGGTTGGGAAAAAAAGTGCAGCAAGTTAGGATCCTATCCAATCACAACTCATATTTTTATGTGGGTCGGAGGTTAGACACACATTTGATATTCCATGGGAAGTCAGTATGACTAGCCTTCATGCACGATGTTACTGAATAACAATATGTCTATGATTGGATGAAAGAGAAGACTGAACATTGCAAGGAAAATAAGATGCAAGGACAAATAATGGTTATAGTAATTATTCAGAGAGAGCAAGCCTGCTGGCATTACAGCCTGGGCACTTGTTCTTTGAATTGTATTTCAGAATTTCAGCTGTTAAAAAATTTAAGATGAACACAAAATTATTGATGGTTGACTTATTTTGTTGTTTTTGCACTAATGGTACTGCTGTTCTTATAGTATTCTGTTTCATGAAGAATGTCATATGCAGTTTCTTAAGAACAGTGCATATACTGTTTAGGAACAGCAGACAGGATGGCATTGCACTGTTTGAAATGTTTTTAAAAATTCAACTGTTTAAATAATTGAAGGTGAATGCAAATTCATCTGTATATGATGTATTATGTTATGTATGTTTTTTCACTTCAGAGCAGATAAAAATGTAGCCAGGCAAATTACTAATTTCCTCTTTTTATGTTTGTTCCCTCCCTGGAACTGCTGGAGACCAAGGAAGACAACGTTCCACCAGCCTCCTGGGCACCACCTTGTCACTGCTCCACCACACCTGGACACTTCTCACCAACACCAAAAGCTGTGCCACCAAATTTATTTGAAACTATTTTCAATTATTATCATGACCACCCCACAGCAGGTCATTTTAGTGTTACAAAGAAACTAATTAGGATGCAATTTATGTTCTTGTGTCCTAGAATTGCAGTAGATGTCAAATGCTATGTTGCATCTTGCTTGGTCTGTCAATTCACCAAGCCAAGCCAAAGTAATCCAGCTATATTGTTCCTATCAAGACCCTGGGAGTACACAGGCATGGATTTTATTGGCCCTCTGCCCCGTATATCATCTGGTAACTACTTGCTGGTCTTTGCTGACTATTTTTCCAAGTGGTTTGAAGTGTGTGCAGTAATGGAAGCTACTGCTTAGGTAGCAACTGATAAATTCATAAGATAAGATAAGATAAGATAAGATAAGATAAGATAAGATAAGATAAGATAAGATAAGATAAGATAAGATAAGATAAGAAAAGATATTTTTACTTTTATTTATCCTGAAGGAAATTCTTTTGCCACAGACTGCTTCAAAAGTACACAAGGCAAATTAAATATAAATGAAATATGCTATGTATACAAAATGTATGATGGCCACTGGCAGGAAGGACCTGTGGTCTCAGTCTACGACTAAACATGCTCAGGTAGGACTCCAGTGTTGCATTTAGGGGGTGTGAGGAGCTGTTATGGATACCGAGAAGTTTCTTAAGCATTCTCCTCTCTGAGACTCCAGCTCCATTCCCATTACAGAGCCCACTTGTTATAAGCTTGTAATAAGCTTGTTGAGTCTGTTGGCATCGGCCATCTATACCCTGCTACCACAGCACATTACTGTGTAGAAGATGATGCTGGCTACCATTGAGTGGTAGAAAACCTGCAGCATGATTCTGCAGATCCCATCCTTGCAGGATGAGGTCAGAGCGCAGGGTCAGCCATGATGCAGTGCCCCTGGATCAGGGTGGATTGGGGGCCTTGCTCAAGGGCCCAATGGTGAAAGCTTGGCAGTGCTGGGGCTTGAACCCCGATCTTCCAGTCAACAAGCCAGAGCCTTAACCACTTGAACTACCACCACCCCCATCTATGTGGACACCCAGATACTTATAGTTGTCCACAATGTCCATCTCAGATGCTGATTGGGTTTGTAGAAGTCCTCAGCTTCCTAAAATCCACCACCAGCTCTTTCATCTTTGCAGCGTTGTGTTGCAGGTTCTTTTGTCCGCACCACTCGACAAATCTGTCTACCACACTTCTGTACTCAGCCTCCTGACCTCTCCTAATATAGCCTATGATGGCATCAGAGTCATCAGAAAACTATGAGGTGTTTGCCAGATATGGTACTCCAACATATCTCATTTTATATGGGCTCATGTTTCATCAGTGAGCTGTTTGAACATATTATTTCAACCCTTGGCCCCAGACACAGGGTCACTACAGTGTACTACCCCCAAATAAAAAGAACTGAGCATGTGAACCACTCCCTCAAAACTGCCATATGTGCCTCTGTGGGGGATCATTGTGAACAATTGTCATGTTATGTATCCTAGTCATTTATAACAGATGCTTGGTTTGTATGGACGATGTTTTGTTTTGTCAAATAAAAATAAAATGTGGACATCCCTACCCACTTGTGTTGTTGTCTCTCTTTGCTAAATCATCTGTCCTGAGACTCTTGCTGATTACCGACTCTCCTTTACATTTACATTTACATTTCTGCCATTAGGCAGACACTCTTATCCAGAGCGATGTACAAAAGTGCTTTAGTTCTCAATCAATGAATACATTAACACTGGTTCAATAGGACACAAACTTGGGATACCATTAGCCTAAAAACTGAGTTGGGTCTATTTATTTATTTATTTATTTTGATATAATATAATACATAAACCGTTACGTCGCCCAGACTGGTGTCACCGGGGCCCCACCCTGGAGCCAGGCCTGGGGTTGGGGCACGCAGGTGAGCGCCCGAAGAAAAGACATAGGCCCACCTTCCCATAGGCCCACCACCCGCAGGAAGGAGCATAGGGGTCCGGTGCAATGTGTTTTGGGTAGCAGTCATGGGCGGGAGCCCCGACAACCCAAACCCTGGACAAAGAATCTGGCTTTAGGGACATGGAATGTCACCTCACTGGGGGGGAAGGATCCCGAGCTGGTGAAGGAGGTTGAGCGGTACCGGCTAGATATAGTCGGGCTTGCCTCCACGCACAGCCTGGGCTCTGGAACCCAACTCCTTGAGAGAGGTTGGACCTTCTTCTCCTTTGGAGTGCCCCATGGTGAGAGGCATCGGGCTGGGGTGGACTTGCTTATAGCCCCCCAGCTCAGCCGCCATGTGATGGAGTTTTCCCCGGTAAACGAGAGGGTTGTTTCCCTGCGCCTTCGGGCCGGGGATAGGTGTCTCACTGTTGTTTCGGCTTATGGGCCGAATGGCAGTGTGGACTACCCAACATTCTTGGAGACCCTGCGAGGGGTGCTGGAAGGTGCTCCAACTGGGGACTCCATAGTTTTGCTGTGGGACTTCAACACCCATGTGGGCAATGACAGTGATACCTGGAGGGGCATGATTGGGAGGAACAGCACCCCTGATCTGAACTCGAGTGGTGTCCTGTTGCTGGACTTCTGTGCTAGTCACAGCCTGTCCATAACGAACACCATGTTCAAGCATAAAGGTGCCCATCAGTACACGTGGTACCAGGACACCCTAGACCGGAGGTCAATGATCGACTTTGTGGTCGTGTCATCTGACCTTCGGCCACATGTCTTGGACACTCGGGTGAAGAGAGGGGCGGAACTGTCAACCGATCACC
Source organism: Hemibagrus guttatus (assembly GCA_033459395.1). Lineage (NCBI taxonomy): Eukaryota > Metazoa > Chordata > Actinopteri > Siluriformes > Bagridae > Hemibagrus > Hemibagrus guttatus. Next base: position 16,541,446 of record JAUCMX010000004.1, read on the forward strand.
ACCTGGTGGTGAGTTGGATCTGCTTACAGAGGAGGATGCCGGACAGACTTGGCAGGCCCAAACGTATTGTGAGGGTCTGTTGGGAACGTCTTGCTGATCCCTCTGTTAGGGGGGTCTTCAACTCCCACCTCCGGGAGAGTTTCAACCAGATCCCGAGGGAGGTTGGGGACATTGAGTCTGAGTGGACCATGTTCTCCTCCTCCATTGTTGACACAGCCATCCGGAGTTGTGGCCATAAGGTCTCTGGTGCCGGTCGCGGCGGCAATCCCTGAACACAGTGGTGGACACTGGAAGTAAGGGATGCTGTCAAGCTGAAGAAGGAGTCCTATCGAGCCTGGTTGGCTTGGGGGACTCCGGAGGCAGCTGAGGCATACCAGCAGGCCAAGCGAACTACAGCCGTGGTGGTCTCGGAAGCAAAAACTTGGGTCTGGGAGGAGTTCGGTGAGGCCATGACTATTGGACGGCCTTGGGGAAATTCCGGCAGACCGTTCGGCACCTCAGAAGGGGTAAGCAGCTCTCTGCCAACACTGTTTACAGTGGAGGTGGAGAGTTGCTGGCTTCGACTGGGGATATTGTTGGATGGTGGAAGGAATACTTCGAGGATCTCCTCAACCCCACTGACACGCCTTCCATAGAGGAACCAGAGGCTGAGGACTCAGAGGTAGATTCGTTCATCACCCAAGCTGAGGTCACTGAGGTAGTTCAGCAGCTCCTTGGTGGCAAGGCACCAGGGGTGGATGAGATTCGCCCTGAGTACCTTAAGTCTCTGGACGTTGTGGGGCTGTCTTGGCTGACATGTCTCTGCAACATAGTGTGGCAGTCAGGGACAGTGCCTCTGGACTGGGAGACCGGGGTGGTGGTCCCTCTTTTTAAGAAAGGGGACCGGAGGGTGTGTTCCAACTACAGGGGGATCACACTCCTCAGCCTCCCAGGCAAAGTCTATTCGAGAGTACTAGAGAGGAGAGTCCGACCGTTAGTCGAGCCTCGGATACAGGAGGAGCAATGCGGTTTTTGACCTAGTCATGGAACACTGGACCAGCTCTATACCCTCCACAGGGTGCTCGAGGGTTCATGGGAGTTTGCCCAACCAGTCCACATGTGTTTTGTGGACTTGGAGAAGGCTTTCGACCGTGTCCCTTGTGGCATTCTGTGGGAGGTGCTCTGGTAGTACGGGGTCCTTGGCCCTCTGTTAAGGGCTGTTCGGTCGCTGTATAACCGGGGCAGGAGCTTGGTTCACATTGCCAGCTGTAAGTCAAATCTGTTCCCAGTGCATGTTGGACTCTGACAGGGCTGTCCTTTGTCACCGGTTCTGTTCATTGTTTTTATGGACAGAATTTCTAGGCGCAGCCAGGGGCTGGACGGAGTCTGGTTTGGGGACCACAGGATTTCATCGCTGATTTTTGCAGATGATATTGTCCTGTTGGCTCCCTCAAGCCTGGACTTACAGCATGCACTGGGGCGTTTTGCAGCTGAGTGTGAAGCGGCTGGGATGAGGGTCAGCACCTCCAAATCGGAGGCCATGGTTCTCGACCGGAAAAAGGTGGCTTGCACCCTCCAGGTTGGAGGGGAGGTCCTTCCTCAAGTGGAGGAGTTTAAGTATCTCGGGGTCTTGTTCACAAGAGAGGGAAGGATGGATCGTGAGATTGACAGACGGATCGGTGCAGCGGCAGCAGTTAAGCGGTCTATGTACCGGTCTGTTGTGGTTAAGAAGGAGCTGAGCCGGAAGGTGAAGCTCTCGATTTACCAGTCAATCTACGTTCCTACTCTCACCTATGGTCATGAGCTCTGGGTCATGACTGAAAGGGTAAGATCTCGAATACAAGCGGCCGAAATGAGCTTCCTCCGTAGGGTGGTGGGGCGCTCCCATAGAGATAGGGTAAGGAGCTCTGTCACCCAGGAGAAGCTCAGAGTAGAGCTGCTGCTCCTCCATATCGAAAGGGGGCAGTTGTGGTGGCTCAGGCATCTGTTTCAGATGCCTCCAGGACGTCTCTCTGGAGAGGTGTTCTGGGCATGCCCCACCGGGAAGAGGCCCCGGGGAAGACCCAGGACACGCTGGAGAGACTATGTCTCTCGGCTGGCCTGGGAACGCCTCGGGGTCCCTCTGGAAGAGCTGGAGGAAGTGTCTGGGGAGAGGGAGGTCTGGGCATCCCTGCTTAGACTGCTGCACCCGCGACCTGGCTCTGGATAAGCGGAAGACAATGAATGAAATGAATGAATAATACATAAACAGGGAAAAATAGGAGCTAGTTTAAGTACTTCAGGAAGAGGTAGGCCTTCAGTTGCCGTTTGAAGACAGCCAGTGACTCGGCCGCACAGACATCTAGGAGAAGTTCGTTCCACCACCTTGGTGCCAGAACAGAGAAGAGTCTAGATGTATACCTACCTTTTACCCTGAGAGATGGTGGGAACAGTCGAGCAGTGCTAGCGGATCTGAGGGAGTGAGGTGCAGTGCGAGGAGTGACGAGAGCTTTGAGGTAAAATGGCGCTGATCCATTCTTGGCTCTGTGTAGGCAAGCATTAGTGTTTTGAATCTGATGCGTGCAGCTACCAGAAGCCAGTGGAGGGAACGCAGCAGTGGGCTGGTATGGGAGAACTAAGGCAGGTTGAAAACAAGTCGTGCAGCTGCATTTTGGATCATTTGCAGTGGGCGAATTGCGTTCAGAGGTAGACCTGCCAGAGTTGCAGTAGTCCAATCTCGAAATGACCAGAGACTGAACAAGCACCTGAGTAGACTGTGTGGGTAGAAATGGTCGAATCTTTCTGATGTTGTACAGAGAAACCGACATGAGCGTGTCACATTAGTGACATGGGAGGAAAAGCACAGTTGATTGTCCATGGTTAGCCCAAGGTTGCGAGCAGTGGCTGAAGGGGAAATCATGGAGTTGTTCAGAGATATCGCAATGTCTTGGGCTGGGGATAGATCACCTGGCATGACCAGCAGCTCAGTTTTGCTGGGATTGAGTTTCAGCTGATGAGCCATCATCCAAGATGAAATGTCCACCAGACACGCTGAGATACGAGCAGAAGCCATGCTATCTGAGGGAGGGAAGGAGAAGATAAGTTGGGTGTCATCAGCATAGCAGTGGTATGAAAATCCATGTGAGAATATAACTTTGCCAAGTGAGTATAGTGGGAGAAAAGAAGAGGACCAAGTACTGAGCCTTGTGGGACACCAGTAGAGAGTCTGCATGGAGCAGATGTCAATCCCTTCCATGTTACCTGATATGAGCAACCATCCAGGTAGGAAGCAAACCATTCCCATGCTGTTCCACAAATTCCAAGACTCCTGAGGGTGGACAAGAGAGTCTTGTGGTTTACTGTGTCAAATGCTGCAGACAGGTCGAGGAGGATGAGGACCGATGACAGTTTGCCACCTTTACCACCTACACCACAATATGTTACAATCTGTAATGACTTCTGTCTGAAGAAGAGACTGGAGAGTTGCAACACACTTGGGGCTTTATCAAAGCTATGGAGTGCTTCACTATATAGGGGGAAAACATAATATGTTCTCTTTTGAGGGAACTCTACACTGTCATGGCTAATGCTATGGGAATGCTTCATAAAGGATTGTCTGAAGCTCTGTGCATACATGCCAATTTATTGACTCAGATAGGACACATGACAAAGGGAATACACACCAAGTCCATATGATCATGTGGGTGTTGATGATGCTGTCATATATCTGCCACAGCATGCTCACTCCTTCCTGGATGGCAGCAGTGGTACTGTGAGGATCATGTTTTTTAAATTTTCTAGTGCCTTCAACACCATCCAACCATTCCTGCTTATTGAGAAGCTTAGAATGGGTGTCAGCTTATCCAGCATGTCAGATTTGTGCGACTGGGGGCCTCCTGGTCTGACACAGTGATCAGTAACAGATGGCTGTCCTGTCTCCATTTTTCTTCACTCTATACACCTCAGACTTTCAGTACAACTCTGAATCATGCCACCTGCAGAAGTTTTCTAATGACACTGCAGTGGTGGGGTGTATGGACAGGACACTTACGCAAGTGCTCTGTGTATGTTAGTGTCTATTGCTATCTGTCTGTCTAGTCTAAGGAAAAGAATACACATCCTGCAGCGAGCACAATGGATGAGGGTAATATAGGTTCTGGGGATGAAAGTTGGTTCATGGAGGCGTGAGAGGGCATCTGCTTTGCTGATTTTAGTTCCTGGTCGATAGGTTACCATGAATTGGAACCGGGTGAAGAACAGAGCCCATATTGCTTGACATAGGTTAAGGCGCTTGGCATTCTTCATTTATTCTTTATTCCAGGTTCTTATGGTCCGTAATAACCTGAAATGGATATTTGGCCACCTCAAGCCAATGTCGCCATTCTACCAGCACTTCTTTGATAGATAAAAGTTCTCTGTTGCCGATATTGTAATTAGCCTGAACTGTAGCTTCAAAGGAATTGTCAGTAGATGTTGGTGAATCCCAGAAAATGTTGCAATTCTTTCACAATCATGGGTTGTGGCCATTTAGTCACTGCTTTTACTTTGCTTTGGTCCATCTCTACCCCGCCTTTTGTGATCACATATCTCAAAAACATGATGGTGTTAGAAATTAGGTCAATGGAACAGTCCCCTGGACAATGTGGCGGTAATCTGGTGGCTCTCTCCTTGCTGAACACCTCTAGCAGAACCTTGTATACTGCTGGAATGGCTGATACTGAGTTAGACTCATGGCTTTGCACAGAGGTGTAGAGGTTACACAGTTTGTTGTGGAGCATGATATTGGATGATCAATTGTGGAGGAGTCAACATTTGTCATGTGATGTTTGACGCCTTGATCGAAACAAGCAAAGAAGTGGTTGAGAAGTGGTTCCTCTGGGAGAAAGGTATTGCTTGTTGGAAGAGACTGCATTGTGGGTTTATGGTCAGTGATAGTCCAGATGCCTTTCTACATGTGTCTGGTATTGGACTTCCTGCAGAAGTTCTCCTTGATCATATCAATACACTTTCTTGATATGATCAAGTACAGAGGATAAATGTTGATGTCTGTGTATGGGCCTGAAGTGGCCTGTGAGGCAAACATTCTCCAGTCAGTGTCTTGAAAGTTCTGTAGTGAGGAAATGTCCCTCTCACACCGCACAAGACGTGTTGTCCCCTCTGGTAGCACAAGAAACTTAAGTTGGAGTGGTTGAAGTCCCCAGCAACAACAGTCCCCAACTGATTTCTGCTTCATGCAGTTCTTCAATAACTGCCTTGGCATTAATAGAATCTGGAGAGGTGTATGTTGCAGTCACAACAATGGCTGAGAATTCTCTTGGTAAATAAAAGGGTCTGCAATTAATCATCAAATGCTCCAGATGAGCTAAGCAATGACTTTCAATTTACAGTCCAGTCAATATACAATGTACAATGTAATGTCTTTGCACTTAGCAGAGTCCACTGCCATTCTATCTGCCTGAAAAACACTGCAGTCCACTAGCTCAATGGCGCTGCTGGGAATATTGTTATTTAGCCATGTTTCCATAAAAATCATGACATTGCATTCATTGATCCATTTTGCATTGTAAGCCAAAGTCACAATTCATCCATTTTGTCTACCGTACATTTGCAAGAAAGATGCTTAGGAGCAATGTGTGATGAGGGTTTAGCTTTAGCCTAGCTCTAATGCTACCTTGCTTCTCCAGTTACCTTAGGCCATTTACCTTAATTGTGTCATGTATGACTAGTTACGTTTTAGTTAGCTAAGTAAGCTGACCTAATCAGTAACTCTTGAGTAGCATTCTATATTAACATTACCGTAATGTAAAGCAGAATAAGATTAGTGCAGAAATACTGCAATTGCCCATCACACACCAAAGCATTAGTTAACTAAATACTGAAATATTGTGTTTACTGAATTTGAGCTTTTGTCCTATGAATCTGTTTAGCAGCAAGATTCTGTTAAAGTGAATCTGCTTGGATCTTTGCTTAGATCCAGCACACATTAGTTATTCTATTTGAGCTATCAAGTCAGACTGTCCCACTATAGTGCTTACTATTTTCTACAGACCCTTTACAATCTACAGACCCTGTCTTTATATAAGGGTCATTTTTCTTGTGTAGTGCCCATGCACAAATATCTGGCCCATGTAATTACTGGGACACACACACACACACACACACACACATACACACACACACACACACACACACACACACAAACAAATGTGTCATTTCAACATCTAAATGTTAAAGTGTTTTATCAGGTTTTAATTTGTTACTATCTTAACTATAACCTAAATCTTAATAGGAAAACTTAATTGATCTCAAGTCCTGCTATTTTACAGCCACCCATGTACCCCTTGCGCTCCTTGACTTAATGTTATCTGACATAATCATGATCATTTCTCAGACCATTTCTCAGTATTGAAAGGCATGTTTGAGTAGTGTGACAGATACTTCTCACATAAAATGAATAGTTAATTAAAAAAATTAAGGAAAAAGGATAAATGTAGTATTTTTTACTTCAGTAAATTTGGATACAAGTACTTTTCAAAATGCATCATGAATGTCAGACAAATTGCAATCCATTTCTGAAGAAAAAGCACAGACCAAATTTCCACCAAAATGCTGCTGCTGAGACAAACACAGAATCATAAGGTTCCTACTAAGCAATGGCTGAGTTTATAAGGATCACTATGTGAGCAAGTTCTAGAATGACCAAAGAGTCTACAAAACAAGTGTCTAGGAACGTTAGCAGTCTTAGTGTCGGTTGGATTATCAGACATGTTTAAAACATAATACATAAGTTTCTATATATATATATACAGTATATGTGAAAAGGTGAGATGAGATGAGGCTCCCTAAAGGCTGCTTGATTACTGAAGTTTTTATTTCTCTGAAGAACCTTGTTAAGGAAGAGAAATTTGGTTCCCTAAGAGCTGCTTGATTGCAGATTCTCCCCTTTCTTAGATGTCACTAAAACAGGGCAGCATTTCAAACTGCTGGTGAATCCATTGAGGTTGAGAGTCAGTGAGAACAGCAATGTTTGTGACAGCTACTACTCTAGCAGGAGGGTCAAAAGCTGCTTCCCTCACTTTCCTGGGTGGATTTTAATCCTCATGTACTGTTGGAGATGTTTTCATCCACCAGGGTGCAGTTTTCACTCTTAATTTGGCCATAACCTTTACTGTATTTCAGCAAATGGAATAATTTTTGGTGATAAAACTTATTTTGACATGTTTATTTGAAAATATGATTTAAAAATTTTCAGTAGGTCAATAACACACTGTGGGCAAATTCACTACCCTTTCGTTATGCTCAGGATGAAAACATCCACTAAATTAAACTGCTGTAAAAGTATATCAGATAAATATTTTTTTCAACTTTTTTTGCTTAAATCTGTTGTTCAACCTCATTTCTGATCAAAACTACTAAACATTTAAAAAATCCAGGATTTTATCTCTTTAAATGCCAATTTCATAAGTGATGTCACTAATTTGGAGAAAAAAAACACACAAAATGACTGATTTTCAATATATAAAGCGACTGTGGACTGGATTTTTTTTTTACCTTTTATCACAGTCTTAGATATGACAGAGATTAGTAACAACATTTGCTTTGATGCATTGTTAGTTTTTTTTGCAGCATCAGATTTAAATTTTTTCTCCCTCATTTACTGTTTGTGGATGTTTTTGCCCCATAGACCTTTTGACTTTTTGTTGGTGGTTTTCCCTGTTGGGAATTTGTGATTTTTACTGTAAAGTGGCCCAATTAACCCTTTACATAGGCCTATGTATGAAATACTTGTCTTTTCTTGATGGTAAAGCCAGTTTGAAACTACCTTAAAATTCTTTAGTGATACAATTTTCCATTTTTTCTGTAAAAAATCTACTCCACATAAGATTTATGAACATAATAATTTATTATGAACCAAACAATGCAACAACAAACTCAAATACACTGAACAATTGTGCAAGAGTTGAGGATGGATAGAGAACTAAACTATCAAACTATTTAGCGTGTATGTGTGCACACGTGTGTGTGTGTGTGTGTGTGTGTGTGTGTGTGTGTGTGTGTGTGTGTGTGTGTGTGTGTGTGTGTGTGATTTATAATCTGGTGCTCTTTGCAAGTATGTCCGCCATAACAGATGCAAGTGCTGACTCTTTTTTTTGTCCATGTTCCCCTCTGTACTCCTAAGCTCCTGGTGTCTGCTGGTGCCTGTGGACCTGTGTCTGGAGAAGCAGCTGCAGAAGACTGGATCCCTCTCATCAGTGCAGCAGCAACTGGGAGGGAGGTGCTCTCTCCTCAATATTGCTGCAGAGAGCAGAGAATTTCCCAGCTCTTCTAGGGAAAGCCTCCTCCTAAACAAATTTGCCTGGTTCTAGGAGGGATCCACAACTGTGAGAATGACATATGCATTATATGCTGAGATGTCCACTATATTAAAAAAATAACATCTCTGGGCACTGATTGGTCCTCCTTGTGGCGATGGAAGAAGTCAAAACCAGGAAGCAATAAATCAAGGCAGACAAAACCAGAAGCAGTAATCCAAAATAGCAAAAATCAAGAAACAGGCAGAGGTCAAAACATAGATAATCCAATAACGAGAAATATCAATATAGCTTAGTAGGGTCAACTAGGGACTATATTTTGCATGGGACATAGGTGCAACCTGCTTATATATCTGGGCGGCAACCCGGAAGTGGGCTCAAAACTCGGGAGAGGGCTCCCTCTGGTGTTCAGAACTGGGATGAGATGCTACACTCATTCTGCAGCTGTAGGCGTCGACGACCTACAAAAATAAAAGAACATGTCGTGGTGTCTTGTGCTGATGAGGATCACATTCCTTCCCAGTTTTAGAATGTAACTCATGGCTGTGGTGTTCTTCGTGAAGGAGAGGGAAGGTCGTCCTTTAAACTGCAACAGGTTGGGTGGCAGCTCTGATTTATTTTTCCTGATCATCCCAACCAAGGCTACTTTCTTCTGCAGAAGTTCCTGAGCAAGTGAGCAGGAGATTGTCACAAGTGACAGTGATACCGTGGAGTCCTTCTGTCATCTCTATGATGACATGCTTTCCTTGCTCACCTCTGCAGCATCACCGGTCTTTCTCAGGTAAATGTCACACCTCCAAGCATAGGATGTGGCGACATCAGCAGCCACCAACACTTTCAGTCCATATTTGGCCATTTTTTTGGCATGTACTACCAAAATCTGCATTGCCCTTTGAATGGCACAAGCTGCTCATCCACTGTGACATCTTTGCCGGGGTTGAATAGGAGGGGATGGCAATGTGTCCACATTTCCCACAGGGATCTGATGGGGGCAAGCTTGTCCTCTCTATGGAAAGTTGCAGCTGGTCTCTGCAACTTGTCTTCAAAGCGCAGAGCTGTGCTGATTTCATGAAATCCTGAGAAGGACATGGTGGCTCTGAAAATCACACAACCACTGAGATCATCCCACAGGCAGCATATAGACTACCCTCTAGACCTGTAGACTCCGGCCAAAATAAGTAGCCCAATGTAAGCACAGAGATCTGTGGAGTCCATCCCAGTCCAGTTTCTCACCGTGTGGTTCCCATAGAGGTTGGTCATGCTGACAATACAGGTTGAATGCAGAATCCACATTCTGGACTCTCACGATGGCATAATGCAGTCACACCTCTGGCAGGCTGAAAAAAGAGAATTGTCTCTGCACTTGTGGGAAACTACACTTCACTGTTTCTCCTAATCCATCCAGATCCAGGATCCTCTGTATTCTCCTTACCTTCAGTGGAAGAAGCTAGAGAGGACAATGAGAGTACCACAACAAACTCAGGATCTGACTCTCCTGAGTCTGTGGTGTCAGAGGGTGAAAACGATATATGCTGAGGCTCGCTAGATGGGTCAGGCTGCATAATCATTTAAAAAACTTTGGTACAACTGTAGCCCTTCCTCAGGGGGCTTGATCCTCTTCTTGCCATCAAATGACCAGCAGGATGGCATGCAAGTGTTTAAATCCACTCTCTCTCTCTCTCTCTCTCTCTCTCTCTCTCTCTCTCTCTCACACACACACACACACACACACACACACACACACACACACACACACACACACACACACACACACACACACACACTCACTCTATAATATGCTGATATACTCCATATAACTCCATATTAAAGCCAGAAACTAAGCTTTGTATGCATATATATATTCATGACACTATATAATCATGCATTCTTGATTGTTGGTGGTTTTCCCTGTTGGGAAGAGGTAAATTTTGTGATTTTTACTGTTGACAACCAACAAGTGGCCCCATTAAACTTTTATATAGGCCTGTGCATAGAAAACTTAGTTTAAAATCTGATTAAAATCTGATGTTGCAAAAAAAACTAACAATGCATCAAAGCCAAAGTTGTTACTAATCTTTTTCATATCTAAAACTGTGATAAAAGGTGAAAAAAATATCCAGTCCACAATCGCTTTATATATTGAAAATCAGTCATTTTGTGTGTTTTTTTTCTCCAAATTAGTGACATCACTTATGAAATTGTCATTTAAAGAGATAAAATCCTGGATTTTTTAAATGTTTAGTAGTTTTGATCAGAAGTGAGGTTGATCAACAGATTTAAGCAAAAAAAGGTGAAAAAAATATTTATCTGATATATTTTTACAGCAGTTTAATTTAGTGGATGTTTTCATCCTGAGCATAAGGAAAGGGTAGTGAATTTGCCCACAGTGTATTATTGACCTACTGAAAATTTTAAAATCATATTTTCAAATAAACATGTCAAAATAATGTTTATCACCAAAAATGATTCCATTTGCTGAAATACAGTAAAGGTTATGGTCAAATTAAGAGTGAAAACTGCACCCTGGTGGATGAAAACATCTCCAACAGTACATGAGGATTAAAATCCACCCAGGAAAGTGAGGGAAGCAGCTTTTGACCCTCCTGCTAGAGTAGTAGCTGTCACAAACATTGCTGTTCTCACTGACTCTCATCCTCAATGGATTCACCAGCAGTTTGAAATGCTGCCCTGTTTTAGTGACATCTAAGAAAGGGGAGAATCTGCAATCAAGCAGCTCTTAGGGAACCAAATGTCTCTTCCTTAACTAGGCTCTTCAGAGAAATAAAAACCTCAGTAATCAAGCATCCTTTAGGGGGCCTCATCTCATCTCACGTTTTCACATATATATATATATATATATATATATATATATATATATATATATATATATATATATATATATATATATATATATATATATATATATATATATATATATATATAAACTTATCTATTATGTTTTACATTATGTCTGATGATCCAACCAAGACTAAGACTGCTAACGTTCCTAGACACTTGTTTTGTAGACTCTTTGGTCATTCTAGAACTTGCTCACATAGTGATCCTTATAAACTCAGCCATTGCTTAGTAGGAACCTTGTGATTCTGTGTTTGTCTCAGCACCAGCAGTTTGGTGGAAATTTGGTCTGTGCTTTTTCTTCAGAAATGGATTACAATTTGTCTGACATTCATGATGCATTTTGAAAAGTACTTGTATCCAAATTTACTGAAGTAAAAAATACTACATTTATCCTAGCTCTAATGTTATTAATTTTTTTAATTAACTATTCATTTCATGTGAGAAGAATCTGTCACACTACTCAAACATGCCTTTCAATACTGAGAAATCCTCTGAGAAATGATCATGATTATGTCAGATAACATTAAGTCAAGGAGCGCAAGGGGTACATGGGTGGTTGTAAAATAGCAGGACTTGAGATCAATTAAGTTTTCCTGTTAAGATTGATGTTATAGTTAAGATAGTAACAAATTAAAACCTGATAAAACACTTTAACATTTAGATGTTGAAATGACACATTTGTTTGTGTGTGTGTGTGTGTGTGTGTGTGTGTGTGTGTGTGTGTCAGTGATTACATGGGCCAGATATTTGTGCATGGGCACTACACAAGAAAAATGACCCTTATATAAAGACAGGGTCTGTAGAAAATAGTAAGCGCTATAGTGGGACAGTCTGACTTGGTAACTCAAATAGAATAACTAATGTGTGCTGGATCTAAGCAAAGATCCAAGCAGATTCACTTTAACGGAGTCTTGCTGCTAAACAGATTCATAAGAAAAAAGCTCAAATTCAGTAAAGACAATATTTCAGTATTTAGTTAACTAATGCTTTGGTGTGTGATGGGCAATTGCAGTATTTCTGCACTAATCTTATTCTGCTTTACATTAAAAAAAAAACTATGAAAAAGAAATTTTAGTTGGTGACTGGTCATTGAGGTATTGAGTTATTAGGTTGCTGTATAACATCGGTAATGTTAATATAGAATGCTGCTCAAGAGTTACTGATTAGGTCAGCTTACTTAGCTAACTAAAACGTAACTAGTCATACATGACACAATTAAGGTAAATGGCCATTATGAATATCATGGGACGTGCTAACCTCTGCATGTTTTCAAAAATATGATGTTGAATTCTTTTAAGAAGAATTTGTGAAACTGAAAAGATACGTAGGTCAACAACAATGCACATGCTGTACCTCAGTTTGCTTGCTGTGCTATAATTGGACAACTTTATAACTTTATTTGTTGGACAACTGCTTTTTTGGACAACCTCTACTTTTACTATTTTTTATTTATTTTATTTTTTTCTTCTTTTATTTTATTTTATAAAGATGTGGCAGAATGTAGTGGAGAAGAAAGTACAGTATGTTACTTCAAGTGGAGAGAAAGAAAAAAATCTCAAAAATTTTCTAGAATTTAGTAAAGTACAGATACTTACCGGAGAAGCAAGGTGGCGTTAGAGCTAGGCTAAAACTAAACCCTCATCACACATTGCTCCTAACCATCTTTCTTGCAAATGTACGGTGGACAAAATGGATGAACTGTGACTTTGGATTACAATGCAAAATGGATCAATGAATGCAATGTCATGATTTTTATGGAAACATGGCTAAATAACAATATTCCCAGCAGCGCCATTGAGCTAGTGGACTGCAGTGTTTTTCGGGCAGATAGAATGGCAGTGGACTCTGCTAAGTGCAAAGACTGTACATTGACTGGACTGTAAATTGAAAGTCATTGCTTAGCTCATCTGGAGCATTTGATGATTAATTGCAGACCCTTTTATTTACCAAGAGAATTCTCAGCCATTGTTGTGACTGCAACATACACCTCTCCATACAACAAAGTGTATTGATATGATCAAGGAGAACTTCTGCAGGAAATCCGATACCAGACACATGCAAAAAGGCATCTGGACTATCACTGACCATAAACCCACAATACAGTCTCTTCCAACAAGCAATACCTTTCTCCCAGAGGAACCACTTCTCAACCACTTCTTTGCTTGTTTTGATCAAGGCGTCAAACATCACATGACAAATGTTGACTCCTCCACAATTGATCCTCCAATATCATGCTCCACAACAAACTGTGTAACCTCTACACCTCTGTGCAAAGCCATGAGTCTAACTCAGTATCAGCCATTCCAGCAGTATACAAGGTTCTGCTAGAGGTGTTCAGCAAGGAGAGAGCCACCAGATTACCGCCACATTGTCCAGGGGACTGTTCCATTGACCTAATTTCTAACACCATGCCCCCAATGTGCCGGGTATACCTATCCATGAAAGCAAGGTGATGGAGAATTACATAGAAGAAGCCCTGGAAGCTGGTTATAACTAACCATCCACCTCCCTTGCTGCCGCTGGATTCTTCTTTGCTTTGGAAAGCACGTGTCTTCACCAAGCTTGACTTATGAAGTGTACAATCTCATTCGCACGCACTGTCCTCACATGCCTACCTTGGCACCAACTTTACGTGAAAGCGGTGAAGTGTGAATTTCACAAGGACACCATCATGTTTTTGAGATATGTGATCACAAAAGGCGGGGTAGAGATGGACCAAAGCAAAGTAAAAGCAGTGACTGAATGGCCACAACCCATGATTGTGAAAGAATTGCTAAATTTTCTGGGATTCACCAACATCTACTGACAATTTATTTGAAACTACAGTTCAGGCTAACTACAATATCGGCAACAGAGAACTCTTATCTATCAAAGAAGTGCTGGTAGAATGGCAACATTGGCTTGAGGTGGCCAAATATCCATTTCAGGTTATTACGGACCATAAGAACCTGGAATAAAGAATACATGAAGAATGCCAAGTGCCCAGAACCTATATTACCCTCATCCATTGTGCTCGCTCCAGGATGTTGGGACATTATGGAAAAGTTACAACAGGCCCAACCACTACCACCAGAATACCCTCTCTCCAAAGCAATATGTTCCTACTAGCCTGCACTCTTGGGTGATTCAGTGTGTCCATACAGTGCCCAGTTTAGGCCACCCAGGTATTCAGAGAACCATATCCCTTCTACAAAATGCCTTCTGTTGGTCCGCTCTGTCCAAGGAAGTGGAGGCGTATGTCAAAGAATGCCAAGTCTGTGCTCAATCCAAAGCTAGCCATCAGCTCCCATCAGGGCTCCTAGAATCACTACCGATTCCTCAATGGCCCTGGTCACATCTCTCTGTGGACTTTATCATTGATCTCCCCAACTCCAGTGGATACACCACCATTCTCATTGTCATGTACAGTTTCTCTAAAGCCTGCCATCTTATACCCTTAAAAGGATTACCTACCACCATGAAGGATTACCCACCACCATGCCTAAACATTGTTCCACCATGTATTGAGAGTTTATTGTCTCCCAGAATACATTGTATCAGACAGGGAAACACAGTTCACTTTGAGTGTTCTGCCGCCACTTAGACATCAACATAAGCCTCACCTCAATTCACCACCCTTATTTGAACAGGCAAGTCGTAAATTAAGTACGTTTCATAGGTCCTTTCAGAATTGTCTGTCAAGTCAACCCTGTCACCTTCCAACTCCAACTTCTGTCCACCTATCACATTTCTCCTACATTCCACGTCTCCCTAATCAAACCAGTGCACTACCCAAACCAGGAAAACATGGACATTGAACTTCCTCCCCCACTGGACATCGAAGGCTCTCCCACTTATCTGGTACATGCCCTTCTGGATTCCAGATGCCATGGGGGTGTGTCGAAACTCAGAGCCCCCTCCGAGTGGACATATCGCAGGATGGATATTAAGTTGTATCAATTTTCCATGATCAATTAACTCAGTAAATTTATAAAAAATGAAACTCAGTAAACTACCAAAACTTAACCAAAATAATGAGCGGTTAATCTGCAGATGGGAAGAAGCAAATTCTTTATTCAGTAAGACACACCTGTCAGATGTTCTTTACTGAAGAGAGCAGCTGGTCCAAAGAACTTTGAAAAATTCCCTACTATTTATACACATGTATTTCCAATTCAATTTTAACATTTCATCCCCTTCATTTGAGCCCCTCCTTACCTAATTTGCATACAGACTTATCAGTGGCCTTTTTTGGCTATCTCTTCAGAACGTCTCGACCTCTTTCCTAGAACTTATTTTTTTGATTCTTTGAACACAATGTTCTCCTCACCTCCTAGTGACTTCTGACACTAGACGTCTGCAAGTTTGGGTAACCGCACATTGCAAAGTCAGCATTATGTTCTTCTGCATTTTATTTACCTAGCTCAGCGCAAAGCAAGCGTTGCAGTTACATGTTCTCGCACCTCAGCGTTATTTTGTGTCTTGTTTGCAATTTGTTCAACTGTCCCTGTAACCACACTGTCTAGTCTATTTCCTCCTTTGTCTAGTTTTTATTTTTGTTTTTCTTCACTCTTGGTGCAAATCTTGGGCTCTAAGCCTTTAAGCGTTTCATAACCTGCATGTTAAGATTAAATAATCTGCGTTTTAAGATTAAATAGTCACAGGATATGTACCTTGCTCATCCAATTTCCCATTAGCTCAATTGGCCGGTCAACCAACCCAATGATCCCATTGGATAGGCCGACTGACCAACCTGCAATCTCCAATGCTTCTCTTTTCCCTCTTTCCAACCTCAGTGTGGTTATTACACTAGCATGCCAATACTTCTATAGTTATGCTTGATTATCATACTTTTGCCTCAAGCAAAGCCTGCTCTTAAGTTATAATTGAATACTGTAAGGATATAGTTGAATATGGAAGATTAATATACTTGAATACTGTAAGAATATACTATTTTAAGCAGAGTGTTATGTTAGAAGTAAGCATAAAATTAACCTTAAGATTTCTCCGACATCACTCCCCCCTTTGAGACTCTTGAGTCTCACAATCGACCTGTATGTGTCTTAAGTTCACTGCTCTGTGCTGTTATCCATCATAAACTCTACATCATCCTATGTAAAAAAATACATATGACTTTTATACATAATCAATGTACTTATAGATGAGGCACACTTCTTTCTTTCTTCTGACCCAGGCACTTTACGTACCGTTGAGAGTCTGTTGGAGCTCCTGGGAGAGGTTACTAGCACTTCACCAGGGGCTCATCATTACACAGTCCAATTGTATCACATGGATACTATCTAATGTTTGTTAGACATCAGAGACATTTATAGACTATGAAAATATTCTAAGTTCCATATAATTAGACATTTCGTATATTTAACGTATCAAGTACACTTTTATAACCTCCTTCTCCTACTACTCTACTTCATCCTGCTCAAAGTTTCCTATTACTTCCCCTTATACATTCACATAATCATACATACATTCACATTACATTCACATCACTCCCCCATGACCTGCTGCTCTTGAACGGTGAACCAGGAGTGGGCGAAAAAACCCCAATGCCAATTCTGAGGGAAAATTCCCACTCTGCCCGCAATTTGCGTGACAGCCAGTCATGCCAGGGTCACCAAATACATATAAACACATACATACATACATTCATTATTCTCACATATACAGTTTCATTAAAGCATCGGAAGTACAGTTTATTTAAGCAAAAGGTGAGCCAGTTCCATCACCAATAGTGGGTTCTGCATAAGCGAGATATCCACCGAGGTAATGGCAGATGAATACGCCGGCGGGACCGCAAGGCGTCCCAAATGTTCGGTTGCATTAGCAATGGAGTCAACATACCTTGGGTAGCTACGGCTTCAGAGTCGTTATCTTTCCATATACTAAAGTTTGTAGGCATGGGTTTAAGACTGTTCAAATGCTTGAGCTGGCCTTCTGAATGCGAGGTCCACAGGAAGTATCTACAGAAATGCACAGAAACCACAGAGACCATTGAGGATTGCATAATGTCACGTGAGATAAGAAATCCATGAGCTGTAAAACTACCATAAATTTGGGCCACGGATATTGACCGACAAAGTAGGTATGTCTCAACTGTTAAGGTGAGCCCACGAGGATGTTCAAAACTCTCAGAAGACTTATTGGCCAGCCAAGTCGCCTCCACATAATAGAAATTAGCTCGCGCCAGTATCTTTGCGGCTGGACGTGTCAATTCCTCGTTGATTTTCCAGTCGGTCTCCATGCAGCAAGGGTGAAAGACCCTCCATCTTGGATTAGGGTCCTCATTGTCATGCTCAGCTTCCAAAGTGGACATCATATTGCAGCATGCAGCGCACTGTAATGCTGCCCACTCCAGACGGATGGTTCCTTGTTTTTCACGTCTCAGTCTTCCGCACGGAGAGATCTTTAGTCTGACCTCATGGCAGTGTGGATAGTGTCCACTAGGGAGGGCAGCACCTGGGCATTGGGAGGCTGCCATTGGTCCTGCACAAAACACTTATGTACATACATACAAAGAGGAGCAAAACAAAGAGGGGGAAAACCACAAAGAAGCAACATCAACAACAACAACAGTTTTAACATAAGTCATGTCATGTCCTGTATATGGAGCTGCATATGCTGGCCAAAAAGAGAATGTACAGTTCTATCCGATAGAGTACGCAAGCACGGTATTCCACAACATACAATGAATCCAATGACCAGCAACACTGTTAGGATGGTGGTTCCGATGCATACAAGCCCAGCCACCCAGTCAGTGGAGAAAAGCCAGTCAAACCAGTTGAACCACTCTGGGTCTGGAGGAGCATTGTTAGAAACCATCTCGTCACATGCTTCTTTCATGCGTGTTATTAGGGCGTTAAGCGGACCTGCGGGTCCTGTATGCAAAGGAATTATAGTGCAGCAACCTTCTCCGATCATCACGCAAACTCCCTGATCTGGCCCATGCATTGTGTCTATCGCGAAACGGTTTTGTATAGCCATAAAGGACGTTGCTTGGAGTTGTTCTGATACAAGTTTTAAGGCTTCGATGGTGTGATTAATGAATCGCTGCTGATTATTCCAGATGTAGTTGATCCACGCCGTATTCCGGCGTATCTGAACCATTGGAAGCAAGATATTAAGGGTGATAGAGGAACTATCTCGCATGGCTAACTGATCGTTTGGTACTCCGACTGGAATCCCACTCCAATCTATATGAATCTTTGTATCCGGGCCCCATTTCAGGAGTAGCGTGGAGTCCGTTGCCCATGAATACTTTTTCCGATAGGAGCCCCGTGAACACACTCTTAGCGACGATATCAGTAAGATCACGTTTGGGGCGACGCAAAGGTGGTTCTCATACATCTCATACATGGAGGCAAGTTGTGTATCATTAAGGGCAATTACAGTGAGTCTTCCTTCTAGCAACACCGGAGTACAAATTCCTTGCCATAATCTGGGCAAACTTTGTAGGACTGTAAAACAGTACCAAAATATATCTGCGACAGGCAACGTAACTGAGCGCAAGCTTGGAATCTTTAGCTGAACAGAAACGCCCGGTTCACATCCATATTCCATTGCATTGCAGGTTGGCATTACGTTTACTATAGGGTGTGCCGCCTCCATTATTTTATCACAGAAAGATTTCAATAAGTTTCTGTGCTTCCTCTGGAGCGAATGCATAGCGGAAATATTTGGAGGAGGTATGAACGTACCTGTATGTCATCGGTGGACTGAGTAGAAACAGGATGAAAGGTACATGAGGAGCTTAGCTTGCGCATCCAGTCTGCGCCATGAGTTTTTGCTACGGATCCTAACAGGCACATGGCGGGACATAAATGGCTGTCATTATACGGTGGGTTAGCACACTCTTGAATTCCTCTGGTAGGCATTACAAGCAGAGGGTGTTGAATACGATTGTGGCATACCATGCATGAGCTGTTAGTGATAGTTTTTTCCGCTGCCTCCTGCAACCATTGGCAATACAAATTTTGGGGGGAATCATTGGCGCTATCTGTACTGATGTATCGTTTTATTCTAGTAATGTTGACATATCTTAATGCGTCATCGTTGTTCTGGCTGAATCTATATATGGACATGTTACAAAGTGCAGTCCCACAGTTCCTGGGAATTTTCACCCCAAAATCAATTCCAGCCTGGCGGATTTCTATGAAGGGTTATTCTGCAGGCACATACACACGAGCTTTGTATTCGTCCATAAATGTTGTTCTTTGAAGGTAACGTTTAGAGGTGAAATTCCCAAAGCCACTGTAATATCGAAGCGGATGAACCACTCTACAGTATGCCCCATCCGCTCCTTCTGCCGGTTTAGCTCTTATTTCTACATGGCTTATAGGGTTGTTCGCGTCATGACGACTATGGGGAAATTTGATGGGTCCCAAACGACGTCCACAGCTGAGCAGAAGTGCCGAGCAACGTCCACAGTCGAGCAGGAGAGCCGAGCGACGTCCACCGCCGAGCAGCAGAGCCAAGCGACGTCCACCGCCGAGCAGCAGAGCCGAGCGACGTCCACTGACGCATAGTAGAGCCGAGCGACGACCTCAGCCCAGCTGGGCCGAAAACCCCCGAAGGGAGGGGGGGAGGGAAGTGTGGCCGGTAATCTCCTCCGCCGAAGGAATTGAGTCGACGTCCTCCACGGAGAAACGGAAGTGAAGTGACGTCCCCCACAGGAACAGAAGCGGAGTGAGTACAGGCAAAAAGGAAAAAAAAGAAAAAAAAAATACAGGCCAGTAATCTCCTCCACCGACGGAAGTTAGGCGACGTCCTCCACGGAGAAACGGAAGTGAAGCGACGTCCCCCACAGGAACAGAAGCGGAACGAGTACCGGCAAAAAGGAAAAAAATACAGGCTGGGAATATCCTCCGCCGACAGAAGTGAGGCGGCGTTCCCCACGGAGAAGCGAAGGTGGAGTAACGTCCCTCACAGGAACAGAAGCGGAGTGATGATCCTGGTAAAATCAGGAAAAGACAAAAAAAAACTAAAAATCCTTGCCTCGGCATTTCCGCGTTGGGTCTATACGGTATTGGCTAGTCCTTCTGTCACAACTTCCGGGTTACAGAGCATGATAATTCAGACCCAACGCGGAGATAGACAACAGACAGGGGTTTATTCAAATAAAGAACATATATTCACACGGACGGTACATAAAGGTACACAAAGACGAGGACTAGCACCAAACTCAGACAGACGGCCACTATAAATAAGGAGCATAATTATTGACACATTAGGAACAGGTGAACGAAGGCGGGAACACATTAGGGACAGGCGTAGCTAAAACAAACACATGGCATGACAAACAAACACAACCCCTGCTGAAGGCCCCCTAGTGGTCCTACGAGGGACTTTGCCCACCGTAACAAATACATGATAAACAACGTTTCACCTACGGGAATCATATGGTCTTTTATAGCGTGGCTTAGCAGTCCTACAGCACATCTCAGGTGATTCTGGACGGCGTTATTAGCTGTGTCTTTTGTCAGGTTAGTTACATGTTGGTTTCCCTGATATACAGTGTGACCTTTAATGGTCGCCTGACCATAACCTACACTTCTCTTAGGTTGTGAATTAGTCTGTGTTACATTATGCAGGGATATGGGGTTTGAATTGTTTGCAGGAGTCGAATTTGCCAATGTTATGTTTGTTGGTGACGCAGCTCTGCCAAATGCTTCAAGCATACCAATTATTCCTATATATGTACATATACAGTGGGGCAAAAAAGTATTTAGTCAGCCACCAATTGTGCAAGTTCTCCCACTTAAAAAGATGAGAGAGGCATGTAATTTTCATCATAGGTACACTTCAACTATGAGAGACAGAATTAGAAAAAAAATCCAGAAAATCACATTGTCTGATTTTTAAAGAATTTATTTGCAAATTATGGTGGGAAATAAGCATTTGGTCACCTACAAAAAAGCAAGATTTCTGACTCTCACAGACCTGTAACTTCTTCTTTAAGAGGCTCCTCTGTCCTCCACTCATTACCTGTATTAATGGCACCTGTTTGAACTCGTTATCAGTATAAAAGACACCTGTCCACAACCTCAAACAGTCAGACTCCAAACTCCACTATGGCCAAGACCAAAGAGCTGTCAAAGGACACCAGAAACAAAATTGTAGACCTGCACCAGGCTGGGAAGACTGAATCTGCAATAGGTAAGCAGCTTGGTGTGAAGAAATCAACTGTGGGAGCAATTATTAGAAAATGGAAGACATACAAGACCACTGATAATCTCCCTCGATCTGGGGCTCCATGCAAGATCTCACCCCGTGAGGTCAAAATGATCACAAGAACGGTGAGCAAAAATCCCAGAACCACACGGGGGGACCTAGTGAAGGCCCATCTGAAGTTTGCTAGAGAGCATTTGGATGATCCAGAAGAGGATTGGGAGAATGTCATATAGTCAGATGAAACCAAAATAGAACTTTTTGGTAAAAACTCAACTTGTCGTGTTTGGAGGAGAAAGAATACTGAGTTGCATCCAAAGAACACCATACCTACTGTGAAGCATGGGGGTGGAAACATCATGCTTTGGGGCTGTTTTTCTGCAAAGGGACCAGGATGACTGATCCGTGTAAAGGAAAGAATGAATGGGGCCATGTATCATGAGATTTTGAGTAAAAACCTCCTTCCATCAGCAAGGGCATTGAAGATGAAACGTGGCTGGGTCTTTCAGCATGACAATGATCCCAAACACACCGCCCGGGCAACAAAGGAGTGGCTTCGTAAGAAGCATTTCAAGGTTCTGGAGTGGCCTAGCCGGTCTCCAGATCTCAACCCCATAGAAAATCTTTGGAGGGAGTTAAAAATCCATGTTGCCCAGCGACAGCCCCAAAACATCACTGCTCTAGAGGACAGGCACAAGAACAGTTTCTCCCTGCAAGCCATATTCAGCCTGAACAATTAAAACATTCATAACTATACACTGTACATCTCAACTGACTCATTTATACATTTCTAAACTATACACTTGTAAATAACATATCTGCACACTTGTAGATAACATATTGTAAGAAAAATAAAACGAAGAGTGTCGAAGATCTTAATGAAGAAGTTTATTGCAGCATCGCAGTGACAAAATATATAAAGTACTTTGGGTTCATCGGAGTCAAAAAGAACCCAGAACAAATCCTGCTCAGACATTTTATACAGTGTTTCCCATGTGTAATTGAAATGAGTTTTACTTTAAATGTAAATTACTGAGTATCCCCCAAATGGCTGGGTGATACTATCATCTAGCAGGATGTCCTTAAATGGTAATCACGGTCACATACACCTTGGCTTGGTATTGTTACAGGTGTTATCACCCAAATGGTAGGGCAATACTGAATGATAATCATGGTTACGTATACCCTTTGTTCAGTGATGGTCCTTGATGTCTTGCTGCCGCTCCCATACTAATAATTGATTGGATTAAGTGTTCTAAATGTTTGGTAAGGCTGCTTTAAGCCAATGTAAAAATACCATACAGATAATTAAACATATTTCTATATGATATGTAAGCCTTTTTGGGAATGAGCTCCTTCAGATGTGTACTGTGGAGTGGAATCTGGGTTGGGGCAGTCTGTAGTTTCTTACAATATGTATATTCATTAAAAGAATTTATATTTCTACTTCTTTTCTGTTTTTTCTTATATTAGTATTATATTCCATCCATACTGTGTAATTCCTATTTATGTCTGCTATCATGTATGCTTGCACTATATCCATACTTCTGCACAGGAGCTCCTGTCGCGAAATCAAACTCCTTTTGTTTGTAAACATACTTGGTAATAAAGTTCTTCTGACTTCTGACTATTAATGAGTCTGCTCTATACTGCTCACTCATTGGACTGCAAATTAGTAAGTCATCAACAAATTGGATCAACACACTTGCGATGTCTACCGATTTAATATTGTTGACTTTCAGAGTACCCTTGTGGGAGACATGTATAAGTATACTGCTGTCCCTTATAAGTAAATGCAAACAAATGCCTTAAATTTGGATGTAATGGTATGCTAAAGAAGCCTGAACACAAGTCTATTATCATGTACCATTTTGTGTCCTCAGTGATGTTTGACAGGAGAATGTAAGTGTCAGACACTCTGGATATCTCGGCTTGTACTACTTTATTGACTACTCGCAAATCATGTTGGGCTTCATGACAGGAAATATGGGAGTGTTACATGGGCTTTTGGTTGAAATCAGGACTAGGAGTTCTAGGAGTTCCTGAATTGTAAGCCTAATTACTTCCATAGTCTTTGTTGATAGTGGGTATTGTCTCTGATAGGGCAACCGAACATTAGGTCAAACCTGTATTTTTACCTGTTCTGCTTTTTACCTGTCTTTTTCTGTCTCTGTTGTAAGTGCTAGTGTGTGTGACAACAACAGCAGGTGCCTCTCTATCTGTGTATGGGTAGCGATCATGTTGTCCTGTACCTTTTGTTACAATCTAGTGAATGTGCATGTAAGGATAACAAGTGGGTCTCAATTCCACACAGTAAACTGCAATATCTGTATTGTCCCTGAGAAGCCACTGGACTTCATTTGAACTGCCTGAGAGGGGGAGTCCAGAGCCTTCCTGACCTATACATGAGAATGTGGCACCAGTGTTTATTATAAACAGGACTGATTTCACACCATTCATAATAGTTTGTTCTTGTCTTGGATGCATTGTAGTGACATACTGGATGTGCTTCCCCTTTGGCTCCTCTTGGCTATCTTCACCTTGTTACGGGTGGCAAGCTTCCCGTTGGGCCACTAGGGGGCTTTCAGAAGGGGTTGTGAGTTTTGTTTGTGTATGCCATGTGTTTGTTTTAGCTCCGCCTTATCCTAATGTGTTCCCGCCTCGGTTCACCTGTTCCTAATGTGCCCAGTGATTATGTTCCGTATTTATAGTGGTGTCTGTGCTATTGTTCCTTGCTAGTCCTCGTCTTTAATGTAGGTGTTAATGTCGTCTTTATGCCTTCCTCCTTGTGCCCTATGTATTCGTGTGTTGTTTTCAATAAACCCCTGTCTGCCGTCTATCCCCGCGTTTGGGTCTGTTCCATCTTGCTCCGTCTTCCGGCCCGTGACACAGCTAGAGTTGCCAGCATTTCTGCCATCTTTATGGTCCTTGCCTTTGTCCCTGCCCTCTCATGGACTATTACCTAGGTGGACATCTATTGGGGAATTGTGGACAGTGGGGAAATGGGCTGCTGCATGTGCATCGTAAAATTTCTTCAGTAGTTCTTCCACCACAACTGTCCATTTGACTGTATACTTTATTTTTCTTTATATTCTTTTATTCATTCATTTGGTATTGCAAGAGTCTGATCTAGGTCATCTTATCATCTTCTTTCTTTACTTTCCAATGTCTAATCATTTTCTTCACATCCTTATAGCACTGTTCAATAAATGTCACTTCCTTAGGCCACTGCAACACTCTGAATCCTGCCATGCCATTTTATCATACAGTAGTGTGAAAAAGTGTTGGCCCCCTTCCTGATTTCTTATGTTTTTGCATGTTTGTCAGAGTTTAATGTTTCAGATAATCAAACACATTTAAATATTAGTCAAAGATAACACAAGTAAACACATCATGCAGTTTTTAAATGAAGGTTTTTATTATTAATCCGAAATTACATGGCTCTGTGTGAAAAAGTGTTTGCCCCCTAAGCCTAATAACTGATTGGGCCACCCTTAGCAGCAACAACTGCAATCAAGTGTTTTTGTTTACTTGCAATGACTCTGTTACAGCGCTGTGGAGGTATTTTGGCCCACTTGTCTTTGCAGAATTGTTGTAATTCAGCCACATTGGAGGGTTTTCGAGCATGACCCACCTTTTTAAGGTCATGCCACAGCATCTCAATCGGATTGAGGTCAGGACTTTGACTAGGCCACTCCAAAGTCTTCATTTTGTTTTTCTTCAGCCATTTAGAGGTGGACTTGCTGGTGTGTTTTGGATCATTGTCCTGCTGCAGAACCCAAGTTCGCCTTGACCACATTAAGTGAGCAGATGAGAAGAAGCAAATCCTTTTTATTTAGCAAGACACACCCGTCACGTGCATTACTGAAGAGAGCAGGTGGTCTGAAGAACTTCGAACATTCTCTACTATTTATACTCGTTTATTCCAATTCAGTTTTAACATTTCATCCCCTTCATTTGGGCCACTCCTTACCTAATTTACATACATACATATCTGTGGCCTTCTTCAGCTCTCTTCAGAACGTCTCGACCTCTCACCTAGTTTTTTGAACTATCTCTGCAGATCTACAGAGCACCTCGCGACCTCTCACTTAGTTCTTTGATTCTTTGAACACGATGTTCTCTTCACCTCCTTGTGACTTCTGACATAATATTGACCTTTTCTAGACGTTTGCAAGTTTGGTTAACCGCACGTTGCAAAGTCAGCATTACGGTTCCATGTTCTTCTGCATTTTCTTTGACTAGCATGGTGCAAAGCTTTTGTAGTTTAAAAAAGTTTCGCAGTTATCTTGTCTACCATCTGTTCAAATGTGACCACACTGTCCAGTCTATTTCCTCCTAGCTAGTTTTTATTTTTGCCTCTAAGCTTTTAAGCGTTTCATATCCTGCATTTTTTTTAAGATTAAATAGCCACATGATATGCACCTTACTCATCCAATTTTCATTTAGCTCAATCGGCCGGTCAGCCAATCCAATGATCCCATTGGATAGGCTGACTGACTAACCTGTAATCTTCAATGCTTCTAATAGATCTCTTTTTCCTCTTTCCAACCTCAGTGTGGTTATTACACTAGCACGGTAATATTTTTATGGTTATGCTTGATTATCATAATTTTGACTCAAGCAAAGCCTGCTCTTAAGTTATAATTGAATACTATAAGAATATAGTTGAATACTGTAAGAATATAGTTGAATACTGTAAGAATATAGTTCTTCTATAAAATAGTATAGAATACTATTTTAAGCAGAGTATTGTTATGTTAAAAGTAAGCATGAAAGGAAATTTAAAATTTCTCCAATATCACTCCCCCCTTTGAGACTCTTGAGTCTCACAATCGACCAGTACGTGTCTTAAGTTCACTGCTCTGTGCTGTTATCCCACATAAACTCTACATCATCCTATGTGACAATATACATATGACTTTTATACACAATGTCCTTATAGATGAGGCACACTCCTTTCTTCTGACCCAGGCACTTTACGTACCGTTGAGAGTCTGTTGGAGCTCCTGGGAGAGGTTACCAGCACTTCACCAGGGGCTCATCACTACACAGTCCAATGTATCACATGGATACTATCTAATGTTGGTTAGACATCAGAGACATTTATAGACTATGAAAATATTATCTAAGTTCCACATAATTAGACATTTTGTATATTTAACGTATCAAGTACACTTTTATGACATCCTTCTCCTACCTACTCTACTTCATCCTGCTCAAAGTTTCCTATTATTTCTCCAAAGCAAAACACATAATCATATATCACAATCATCACATACATACCGGAGCATGATGAGCAAATAATCAGAGCATCACATTCACATTACATTCACATCACTCACATCACTCCCCCATGACCTGCTGCTCTTGAGTGGTGAATCAGGAGTGGGCGAAAAAAACCCAAATGGCAATTCCGAGGGAAAATTCCCACTCTGCTCACAATTTGCATGACAGCCAGTCATGCCAGGGTCAGCAAGTACATATAAACAAATACATTCATTATTCTCATATACACAGATTCATAAAAGCATCGAGAGTACAGTTTACATAAGCAACGCCATGAGTCAGTTCCACCACCAATAGTGAGTTCTGTAGGTTGACTTCACATAATAGAAGTTAGAGCCAGTGCAAATATTCTAGCGGTTGGACACGTCACTTCCATACTAAATGTTCAGTTGATGTCCATACAGCAAGGGTGAAAGACCCTCCACCTTGGTTCCGGACCCTTATAGTCATACAGAACTCCTAGGGTGGCCATCATATTACAGCATGCAGCACACTGGACTGGTCAGGTTGCCAGTCCAGATAGAACCTCCCCTGCTCGTCACACTATGATGGGTTGCATTCGGGCTCTGAAAGGTTACCATAGGTCCTGCACACAACACTTATGCCAAGATAGAGACAACATAGACAAACACGGACATGGGCAAATAACATGGCAAATAACAGACAACAACATCAAAGACTCTGGGCAATTCCTTTTTTAGGTTTCAAAGCCGTCTCCTTCCTCCTTCTAACGAGGGACCCTCATATCATGGTTCTTTCCATGCTTACGATTGAACACTCTAATGTATATGTAGTCTACTTGGTGTAGCAGCTCCTCTACCTTAGTGCCGAGTACAGCTTCACCAACCTGTGAACACACTGTTCTATGGATTTGGGTTAGATGTTTTACTTAACTTTCATTTACTTACAGACATTAGACGTTCTACTTTACTTACATTTTCACCGTTGAGTTGCTCTAATGAGGGGCCCTTGTCAGGTCGCGTTGTAAATGCTACTGGCATTCGTCTACCTATTAACATTCATTCATTCATTCATTGTATACCGCTTATCCGAACTATACTCGGGTCACGGGGAGCCTGTGCATATCTCAGGCGTCATTGGGCATCAAGGCAGGATACACCCTGGACGGAGTGCCAATCCATCGCAGGGCACACACACACTCTCTCATTCACTCACGCAATCATACACTACAGACAATTTAGAGATGCCAATCAACCTACCATGCATGTCTTTGGACTGGGGGAGGAAACCAGAGCACCCGGAGGAAACCCCCAAGGCACGGGGAGAAAATGCAAACTCCACACACACGGCGGAGGCGGGAATTGAACCCCCAACCTTGGAGGTGTGAGACAAACGTGCTAACCACTAAGCCACTAAGCCACCATGCCCCCCGCAAATTAACATATCGTGTAGATTTAAATGAGTGTTTCTGTTAGTTTGAGAGCGCATTTTCATTAATGCTAGCGGTAATTCATTCATTGTCTGCCGCTTATCCGATCTATTCTCGGGTCACGGGGAGCCTGTGCCTATCTCAGGCGTCATTGGGCATCAAGGCAGGATACACCCTGGACGGTCAACCCATCGCAGGGCACACACACACTCTCATTCACTCACGCAATCACACACTACGGACAATTTAGAGATGCCAATCAACCTACAATGCATGTCTTTGGACTGGGGGAGGAAACCGGAGTACCCGGAGAAAACCCCCGAGGCACAGGGAGAACATGCAAACTCCACATACACATGGCAGAGGCGGGAGCTAGCGGTAATTCTTGTACCCAATTCAGTTTTTCAGGCATAAGGCCTCTGCCATCGCCTTCATTATTTCGTTTACAAAGTGGGGACCATTATCTGAGCTCAATTGATCTGGGATACCAAACCGAGAAATCACTTCCCTGCACAGAAATTTTGCCACTGTCTTAGCATCATTCTTTGCCGTAGCCTGTGCTTCCACCCACAAAATCTATCACAAGATGTCTAAATGGTCCCATGGGTTCTGGTATGTGACTGATAGGTGCCGTGAAATGTTTTCTAACATTACGTACTGAGCAAAGCTCACACGTTCGCAAGAATTTGTTCACCATACTTGCTAAGTATGGAGACCACCAGTCCTCTCTAATTGTCGCAATGATTTTCCTGCGGTCACAATGATCTATCCCATGAGCCTCCTTAATCAACATTGGAAGGAAACTTAGCGGGGCGACAAATACACCTTCACAACTTCTCCACATTCCAAATCTAGGGTCTAGTACTGCTCCACGTTTTCTCCACAACTCTTTCTCCTCTACAGTGGCTAACTCCTGTAATGCTCTAACTTCAGCTAATGCGACCTGAGGCTGTTCCTCATCGTCTAGCTCTTGCATTATTACTTTGACACATGTCACCTACTACCGCCTTTTTAGCTACCTCATCAGCTGCTGCATTTCCTTTACTAAGCCATTCCCCGTTTGACTTATGAGCACTACACTTTACAATTGCCAGTTTACTTGGGAGCATCATTGTTCTTATCAGTTCCGAAATTGCTGGCCCATGTATAATAACTGACCCATCTACTCACTGGAAACCTCTCTGTGCCCAAATTGGCCCAAACACACCCCATAAGCATAGGCCGAATCAGTGTATATGGTGCATGTTTTATCTGCACCCAATTTGCATGCTGCTGTTAGTGCTTTTATCTCTGCCAACTGGGCTGAGCATGGCTGTAGCAGCACCACAGTCATTACTGTGTTGAATACTCCCGATTTGTCATCATATTGAACTACCACATAGCCAGCTTTATTTCCCTCATTACTTCAAAAACATGAACCATCTACGAAGAAGACACACTGAGCATCGGGCAGTGGGTGTGATTCTAAGTCTCATCTAGCTTTTAAATATTTTTCTGTCTCTTCAGCACACTCATGTGGGGCTCCCTCTTCTGGGAGCACCAACCTATCTGGGTTTATTGTGTGGCATTTTTCAGTTGTTAGCTTGGGGGCTGATAGAATTAGCTCATAGCCTGTTCTTCGAGCATTAGTTATCACAATTTTTTGACTAGTCAATAGCGCATGCAATGCATGCGACGTGTACAGGGTCACTGGATGCCCCATGGTGATTGTTGATGCCGTCTGATAGGCAAATGCCGCGGCTGCCAATCCTTGATAGCATGGTGGCATGCCCTTCTCCACACTATTGAGCACTGTGCTAAAGTAGGCTACAGGTCTTTTCCCCATGTATTCTTGTTCCTACGCTAGTACTGCTGAGGCAAACCCTTTTCTTTCAGATACATACAGATAGAATGGTTTGCCGTAATCTGGACATGCCAGTGCCGGTGCTGACGACAAGTCATTCTTTAACATATCAAATGCTGCTTCTGCTTCCTTAGTCCAAATTAACTTGGCACTAGACTTTGTTCGGTCAGCAGCTTTTACTATGTCTCTAAGAGGTTGTGTTTTCATAGCAAAATCACAGATCGATGGTCTGCTAAAACCAGCCAAACCCAAAAATGATAGCATTTGCTGGACAGTTTTTGGTCTGGGGGCTTTTTGAATAGTCTCTACATGCTCTGGTGAGATTTTTCGTGTAGTGCCTTCGAGCACTCTACCTAAGTATTCAACTTTCTGCTGGCAGAATTGCAGTTGTTCTTTACTTACCTTATGCCCATTTACTGCTAGAGTTTTCAGGACTTGCACCGAGTCCTGTATACATTGCTCTTTAGACTGACTACAAATTAACAGGTTGTCCACATATTGTAATTGTATTGTGCTGGACACATCCAAACCTTCCAGGTCTCTAGCTAAGACTTGGTTAAAAATTGATGGACTTTCACAATAACCTTGTGGTAGACATGTGTACGTGTATTGTTGTCCTTTATAAGTAAAGGCAAACAAGAACTGTGAATCTGGATGCAATGGGACACTAAAGAATGCTGAGCACAGGTCAATTACCATGTACCATTTAGTTCCTTCTGGAATGTTAGATAATAGAGTGTGTGGGTCAGGAACTACTGGAGTCTCTGCTATTACCATTCGATTCACTGGTCGAAAATCATGGACGAGTCTCCACTTATCAGAATTTGGTTTTCTGACCGGAAAGATGGGAGTGTTGCACTGGCTCTTTGTTGGGACTAGAACTCCTACTTCTACTAGTCCTTCAATCGTTGGCCCTATCCCTGCTATTGCTTCTTTTGATAGGGGATACTGTTTCTGATATGGTAACTGTGCTCCTGGCTTAAGCTGTATCTTAACTAAACCTGCTGACCTTACTAACCCTACATCTGTCTGATGTCTTGTCCATAACTGTTCTGGTACTTGTGTCAACACGTCCCCCCTTTCTTCCTCTGTGAGGTCACACCCTTCTGCCCATTGGGGCAGTTGGTTCATTTTATTCTTTTCTATCCTCATTCTCTCAGCCCTGTTTATCAATACTGTCTGTGGTTTCACCTCATCTATTTCTTCTTGCCCTATTTTTAGAAACTTCCTATCTGGTGATACACTGACTCCCTGTCCTACCTGTGTCCACTGTTTTAATTGACTCGCTTCCTTCACCATTGGCCCTAGCTCTTTTGATTCAAAACCTTGCCCAATCAGCAGCGAGACATGAGGAGCAGCATCTGGAATCTGGTACCACTGTTTGAGTTGCTTTGGCAATTGAAACGTTGCTGCGGTCCCACTATAAAGTCTATGGTTTTCAGAGTATACTGTGTCCTTGCCACATGCTTGTCCCACATGGCCTCATATACCTCATTCTGTCTTTCTTCATTATACATCATTATGCAGTGCCATGGTTCTCTGCTTTCCTGACAATCAGGCCGCATTTTGATAAGCCAGGGTTTCCATTTTGCATATAAGTCCCTTATATGAAAAATGGAAAGCAGAACATCAGGCCTCTCACCAAGAAGGCTCAGCAGAGGATGTATTTCCAGCGGCAGCTGAAGAAGTTTATCCTCCCTGTGAAGATGTTGGTTAACTTCTACACTGCCATCATCGAATCTATCCTCACATCCTCCATCACAGTCTGGTTTGCTGCAGCTACAGCCAGGGACAAAGCCAAACTGCAGCGTGTCATGCACTCAGCTGAGAAGGTGATTAACTGCATTCTCCCATCTCTCCAAGAGCTGTACGTCTCCAGGTCCCGGAGATGTGCAGCCAAGATCACAGCCGACCCCTCTCATCCCGGTAATGAACTCTTTCGGTC
The DNA here is from genome assembly GCA_033459395.1 of Hemibagrus guttatus. NCBI lineage: Eukaryota > Metazoa > Chordata > Actinopteri > Siluriformes > Bagridae > Hemibagrus > Hemibagrus guttatus. The sequence goes on from JAUCMX010000004.1 coordinate 16,573,203, forward strand.
CCACGCCACAAGAACAGTTTCTTCCCCACTGCAGTCAGCCTGCTGAACAGTGCCCCACTTACCCCCAGATGATCCCCCCCCCCAAGAACTTACAGACAACCATGACATTTTCACATTCTAAATTGCACTACATCTTCTGCAAACTCAAGCTTCTGTACACAATATTTATTTCATTCTCGATTGTACATACTGGATATACATATTTGGACAGTCACTTTCATTCAACTTTACATTCTAAATTGCTTTTCTTTTCATGCACATTCAAACTTCTGTGTACATATTTATTATCATTCTGAATTGTGTACATACTTTATCTGTATATATGTTTGGACAGTGTCCTTCAATTTCACTTATACTTTTACATTGTAAATTGCAACACATAAGTCACTTGCTGTTAACAGCTTTATTTAATTTATTATAGTTTATTTTATTATTTGAAAATTTTATCTGTGTATATGTTTGCACCTGACACCAAGACAAATTCCTAGTACTGTAAAATGCTCTTCGCGAACCCTTTGCTGTACCTGGCAATAAAAAAATAAAAATAAATAAAAATAAAAAAAACAATAAAAAACTTTTCTGATTATTCCGCCCTTCATTTTATCCAATTCCAGCCGGTAGACCTTGTCCATTATGCATCATTCCAGTTTTGTTTCCATCATGACATATTGCTGAATCAGAAGTTCTGGGAGCTCTGATTCACTGGAGTTTCTGGGGAGAACAGTAATGATGCTTGCACTGTCACTCCTTGTATATTCAGATCTTGAGGCTCAGTAAATTGTAAAGTCTGCGTTTTCCCTGAGAAGCCTATTGTTTTAACTGCTTTCCTAGAGAGGGAGAGCTTTGAGCCTTCTTTGCCTATGCTTGTGAATGTTGCACCTGTGTCAATTAAGAATGGTGAGTGAATTTGTCCTCCCACTACTACCGAGAGAGTGGGTTCTTGAGCGGGGTGCAGCGAGGTGGTAAACTGCACAAGCTCCCTCTCTGGCTTCTCTGGGCCTCTTCACATACTTCCCGGGGTTGGCCCCATTGGGCCCACTCCCGAGTTCACTGGTCCTTGGAACTGTTGGTTGGGTCCCATCCAGGGCCCTGTCCAATTTCCTGGTCCCTGCCATCCTTGGTTTTGCTGAGGGTTGTCTCTTGTGGGCGTTATTGGCCCCTCTTGTTGATAGGCATACAGGCAATCTTGTTGTAGGTGACTTGGGTTGTGACACACCCAGAACCCTCTTTTTCCTAGATTCATTGAAGCTCTTCCTCTCATAGGTTGCTGAAATGTTCCTCCTCCCCGACCTTGTCTTCGTCCCTGACCCCATCCTCGATTCTGGGGCAGGTACTGTTGCACTGGGGGGTACATTGTCAGTGGTACAGAAGCATAGTACACTGGTTGCATCTGTTGTGGTGGAACTATAGGCATGGCTTGTGTCATGGCCACTGGCTGTGGCATCGGAAGTGCAGGCTGAGCCACAGGAGGTGCTACTGGCTGTGCTACCAGCACTGCTGCTTGCTTTGCCATGCTTTTTTCTTCTTTCTTCTTTTCCATAATATCTTGTTTGTTACGGGCCAATTTGCTCAGCTGGGCTTTGTGGAGCTGCATAACTAGACTGTCAGCCGCCTTCTTTGCTTCTCTCTCCTTTCATCTGTGCAGTTCCACATAATGTATTATATTAGCCTCAAAAGTAGGTCAAGCCATTGTGCTCAGTCCCACCACTGTGTCTAGTTGATCTTGGACTTCCATTGGAAGAGCCTTCTTCACCATCATTCAGAACAGGGTCTGGCTTGCTGCTGTTTCATCCCATGCTCCTCCCATTTCTTCTGTCGAGGCCTTTTGTAGCTTCAACACAAACTCTGGTACACTTTCATCCTCTTCCATTTTGATTTTTTCCACTCTTCCTGGATCTGCCCGTGTTGGATATGAATCTCTTAGAGAGTGCCAGTTGCTGTTATGGTGAGGCCCAAATGATCTGGGGTCGTATATCCGTCCCTCTGCCTCTTTCTTCAGATTTACATTTTGAAATATTTCAATCATTTTTGCCCTTCCTAGTGATTGGGACAATATTGCCTTGATGTCTCCCAAGGCTAACACTTGTCCCATTGTCTGCTCCTCAAATCGAGTAATCCATTTCTGGGCTCCTTCACAGATACTTGTCAGTCTGCCTATTAACCCCGTCAGGTCCAGGAATGACCATGGGACATAGGCCACATCGTTTCCTTTTATCATCACTGGGAACTGGGCTGCTGCCCCCTGGGATTGCTCACTTCTTCCCTCATCGTATTCTGGGAGCCCATCCTTTACCTCTTCCTCTTCTTCCTCTTCTTCTGGTCTCTGTTTCTTGGATCTTGTTACCAGCGTTGAAATCACCACCGACCTCTTTGCTCTCTGTTGTTTTTTCTCTTTTATCTGATCCTGTACAGCCTTCAACTCGTCCGTGGATTTACTCAGTCTCCGGTCCAGCTCTTCTCGTATCTTTCTGATTGATGCTCCTTTTTGTCGCTCTCTGCTTGGCTCTGTTTTAGAAGCTCACTGTGTGAGTCATACAGGTTCTTGACTGCTCTCTCTACTTGTCTTCGCACATTTCCATCTCGTTCCATTTCTTGTTCTATCTCTCTCAATCTTCTTTTTGTCTCCTCCAATTCTATACTTGAATGTATTTGTGTCCGCTCTTTCAAGTCTTCCATTGTTAGGAAGCTGTCATCAATTTGTCTTCGCATCCCTTGTATTTGTTCCCTTATTCTTTGAATCTCACTGTCTCTTAGTTCTGTTATCATCGGTGTTGGTGTCACTACTCCTGCTATGTGGTACTTCCCTTCTTCTTCAATTTCAGCTTTGATTTTCTTTTCCTGTTCATTACACTGGTTTTGTTCTTCTTCCTGGTTCAGGGGGATTTTCTCTCTCTCCATGGGTTCCGTTTCTCTGTTCTCTTTGTATTGGGTGGATATGCTCGTTTTTCTGTCTCCATCCTTTCTCTTCACTCGGGTTATTCTTCGTCAAAAATCTGCCCTCTTTTCATTCATTTCTGGTGGTTGACGACCCTCTCTCCTTTCATTTCCTGGATAGGGTGGGCTTGTCTGACATGCCAGGTTCGGCCACTGTATGTCATCTTTATAACTTCTTTTTCTTAAGTTTTCTTGAAGCTCTTTCCATTCCTCAGTTTTTACTCCTAGTCCTGGGTCCCATGCCAAGGTTTCCCCATTCTCCTCTTGGAATCTCATCAGTTTGGGATACATTCGTTCTGGCTCTTGTTCTGAGCGTTGCGCTGTCTTTTCTTCTCTGTCTTCGCCTTCACTTGGCCTGCATATTACTTGACCTTTGAAGTGGCCATCCAGTATTTCCAAACTTACCCTCTGTGGCTGTTCACTTTCTGTAAGGACATAGATTCCTGCTCTCTGTGTATCAGAAATTTCTCTGTATGGGGGTGGCTTTCGCTCCACAAGCTCCTCTACTGGTGGGGCTGTAGCTTTTTCTCTCCTTTCTTCTCTGAATGCCCTTTGCCTTTCTCCTTCTATTTCAAACCATTTTACAACCTCTGTTTTCCTGTTTGTCTTTTCACTACTTTCTCTCTTTATCTCTCCCCAACACTCTAGTCTCTCCTTCATTTTCTCACACCTTTCACTGTTGAATGTCCCTTCCAGTGGTCACTGCAACTCCCCACGTGTCCGGTCATTCCATTTTTTCATATATTTTTTAATCTCTTTCTCTGCTGCCGCATGTTTTAAAATTATCACCCCTACGGGCATAGTTGCCATTTCTTCTTTACTCATGACACACCCTTGTTCAGCCATATGGGCTTCACTTCTATGACCTAGACTTTTATTTGGATATGTCCAGAACATTTAAATTAATTTACATACGGTCTTACTGGATTTTTTCTAGATTATTATTCAACCACGTTTATGTTATCAATCAATTTTGCTGTTCCCAGACCTCTTTCCCGGAACACTACCCTGGGTTTGATCGTAATAGCAAAAATAAATTAAAAATTAAAAACTAAAAAATAGCTACTCTGTGTTGGACGAACAACCTCACTATAACTATCAGTTATGAGTGCAACTAATAAATTTAATTAATTAATTAATTAATGCCACTTGCTAATGCCAATGCTAAATGCTAAACGCTAAAAGCTAAAAGCTAAAAGCTAAAAGCTAAAAGCTAAAAGCTAAAGCTAAATTTCTAATTCTAAAAGCTAAATGCTAAAAGCTAATTGCTAAATGATAAAAGCTAATGCTAAATAACCTTAACCTTAATGTACTTTGAGGGATAATACTTTGAGGGGTATATTTGGCTGAGCACTCGAGGTTCCCAGAGTTTTCTCCAACTTACTTGGCAACACACTGGTCTATTACCACTAACCCTAGTTATTAGCAACCCAAGCAAAAATTCACAGAAACTGTAACACTATACCAGAAGACAGTCAAGAAACCATAATCAAGGAAGCCAACTCTTATAACGACCAATATTTTCAACCAATTCAACCATTAAATCCTTAATTTAATTTTCCATAATTAAAGCAATACTCACTTGATCTATTCATCCACCAGCAATTAATCAATCAATTAATGCATCAATCATGCAGCTGAAAACCCCAGCAATGATGACAGGAACATAACATATCTATTATAACATAATAGTGACCCATATACTATATGTTCATGCACTGAAATGTTCATATGTTCATGTACTACAATATTCACATGTTCATACCATATAAGCTCATAAGTATATGCAATACAATGTTCAATAACATATGCAACAACAATAATCAGGTAATCAAATGCATGCATCAATAAATCAACAACACTGCAATAAATCAGCAAATATCATCAGCAGTAACAGTGAGCATCCATCAATGCAATAATAATCCACACAGCAGTAATCAATGCATTACATCAGCAATAATAACCCATGAAGCAATAATCAATGCAATGCAAAAAATACAGAGAAAAAAGAAATCAGAAAGCTGATACATAAGCCGAATAGGAAGAGAAATCATTCAAGATTCAATAGAGAACTAATAATACCATTAACACCAATTATTAATTAAAGGTTAATAATATTATAATTATACAAGTATATTAACCAGCAAACCCCTACTCTAAAGAATCAATATACCACCTGTCTACCCATTCAATATACTTTCTATCCAGTAACCACAATGCCCCACCTAAATTGTTATCACTAGAGGGAACCACTCTCGCTCTTTTAATTCGTGTGGAATGTAAAGGTGTGTGTGTGTGCGCCACACAACCACATGGACACCCGTGTGGGCGGCATGCATGCATGTGCGCTGACAGTCAACTATAAACAATCTCGTCTACCCAGCAACAGTTGACAAAATTTTTTTATCTCCAACCCCTCTTCCTCTAATATGTGTAATATTTAAGAAAACTAGCTAATGCATTTACTTTGTCTGCAAACTTAATTTTGGAGCTAATCATTCATGACTCTGTCTCCTTTTCTATGGAGCTCATAGGTCCCTTTATAAGGAACGTACCTCACATTCACACTTTGTCTCCTTATCTACGGAGCTCATCAATCACTCACTTTGGTCAGCGTGATATTGGTCTGTCCTAGTCCCGTCACGTCACTCTTAAAGGACAATCCAGGGACAGTACTGACACCAATCAACAGCAAAACCCAAAGTTCACTCCCAACCATGCATACATATAATTTTTCAATAATAAATTAAAGATAATGATTTATATATGAAAATGCGTGTTATATGTGAGGGCTGTACTTCTGACTTCTGGCCTCGTATATCAGGAGAGTGGCTTACACACACACATAGAGTGAACAGGAAGCCACAAAAAACACACACACCTTTGGAGAGTGGCTTACACACAGACATAGCCTGAACAGGAAGCCACAAAAAAAAAACCAGAAAAACCCCCAATTTGTTCTCTCTACTAGAAAATATAGTAACCTATAACATTCAAAATACAGCTTATTACAAGTATAAAAGTACAAGTATAATTATGAAAGCTTAAGCCTAAAGGTAAACTCAACAAAAAATAAATTTCAAGTCTCAAGCTACCACACAAATGATCATAATTCACACAATTATCCCCCACTTCTTCAACTGTCTTATTCTCTCCTACACATTATTTAGCCATATTATTTAGCCACATTATTTACACATAATACACATTTTTAGCAACATAATACTTCCAGCCAATGTACAGTCAATATACAATATGTATACAATATACAAACATATACAAAATACACAGTATATATAATATATATATCGCAATTACCTCTTACCAGCACCACCAAACAAATTATCCACATCAACAATCACTTATCTTATCACCCACACACCAGTAAAACACACCGCTCCAGCCTTTCACCACAAACCACAAATCTCCAAAACCACTCCAATACGTTCCACCACTCCACTACAACACTTTCTTCTTTTTTTTAGTCGATCATCAAAATGACCAACAACAGAACATGAATATAAATCATACACTTTCAAACACACAAGGAGAGGAGTTCCTACTCCTTAGACTGACTACCATGTCAGCCAGAGGGCCCTCTACATCCCTACCAATATTCTGTTCTACCCTGAACAGCTAGGGATAACTGCGCACTTTTCCACCTGCCAATGCAGTTCTGGTTAGTGGGGTTTCCCAGCCCACTTACCAGCGGTATCCGCAGGAATTTTTACCGGATCCAAACACTCGCCCGTTCAGACCTATCCACAAAGTATGTCATCACATCTGGCGCATGCTCTTTATAGTGTAAATAGCGGTATCCACGAGACTTCCTTTCACACACAGACCCCAGTTACAGATGGAAGTCAAATAATTTTTTTTTTGTGACAGTGTTACGGGACAGAAGGTGCGGAGACAGAGATTCACAGTTCGTATGTTTATTGGATCAAGCAGCAGAGTGAAACTGTCGGAGATGAATGAATCATAGATGAATGAGAGAAAGAGTGATACTGCCCTTAGATGTATGCTGTGGAGGATCTGGATGGGATGGCAGGAAAGGGAGCAGAACTGGGGGAAGGAGACGAGCACACACACACAGAGATGGGGGGTTCGGCTGCTCCGTCGCCAGGCTCTGTGGAGGGAAAAACAGAGGAATGGTGAGGTTTAAGGAGTGACACATGAAATGTGGGGTGAATGCAGTACCCTGGTGGTAGCTGGAGCTTGTACATGACCGGGTTGATCTGCTTCAAAATGGTGAACGGGCCAACGAACCTGGGGCTCAGCTTGCGGCATGGTAGACGTAGACGGATGTCCTTGGTCGACAGCCAGACCTTCTGCCCCGGTTGATAGGCAAGTGCGTCGGACCGCCGAAGGTCGGCTGTCCGTCTACGCAGGGCATGTTGCAGCTGATGGTGCGCTGAGTCCCAGACTCTCTCGCTCTCGCGGAACCAGTGGTCGACCGCAGGTATGTCTGACGGCTCTCCTGACCAGGGAAATAGCAGTGGTTGGTAACCAAGTACGTACTGGAAGGGAGTCAGGCCGGTGGAAGGTTGACGAAGGGAATTCTGTGTGTACTCGGCCCAACCCAGGTACTGGCTCCACGAGTCCTGGTGGCCGTGACAGAAGGTACGGAGGTAGCGGCTGATCTCCTGGATCTTTCTTTCCGTCTGCCCATTGGTTTGAGGGTGGTACTCAGATGACAGACTGACGGCAACACCCAGGCGTGTGAAGAACGCCCTCCAGACTCTAGAGATGAATTGAGGACCTCGGTCAGAGACGATGTCCTCCGGGATGCCGAAGTAATGGAAGACGTGGTTAAACAGTAGTTCTGCCGCTTCCATAGCCGTAGGTGGCCCCCTCAACGGTAGCAGGAGGCACGACTTCGAGAATCTGTCGACTACCACGAATATGCAGGTGTGATTTCTAGAAGTCGGAAGATCGGTGACGAAGTCGACCCCCAGGTGTGACCAGGGGAGGCTGGGAACGGGCAGAGGAAGGAGCTTTCATGATGGCAGATGGCATGGGTCTTTTGACATGGCACACTCTTCACCCCCTGCACGTACCTTCTGACATCCGCTGCCATGTTGGGCCACCAGAAGCGATCTTTCAGCAGCGAGAGAGTTTCGTTGATCCCTGGGTGACCAGTGCCAAGTGAGGTGTGGGTGGAGTGGATGAGAGAGGTGCGTCGTGCTCTAGTGATGTACTGCAATCCAGGTGGGCAACCCGGCGGAGCGGTGGTGGAGGCATTGGTAGGCGGAAGGGTTTCCTCCGGCCAGGCCGATGGGGCTGACAATTATCCTCTCTGGGTGGATCGGTTCGGGTGTCTCTGGGTTCTCCTCTGGAGCGAACATTCGGGAAAGAGCCTCTTGGCGGCTCGAAGGTACTTTCCCAAATTCTTATGGTCAGTGAGAACGAGGAATGGATGTTTGGCTCCTTCCAGCCAGTGCCTCCACTCCTCGAGGGCTAGCTTGACCGCCAACAGTTCCCGATTACCGATGTCATAGTTTCTCTCCGCCGGGTTGAGCTTACGGGAGAAGAAGGTGCATGAATGGAGGCGGCTCGGATTCCCCTGCTGCTGAGACGGGACCGCTCCTACTCCTGTCGTGGATGCATCCACCTCCACGATGAAGGGTTTGTCGGGGTCAGGGTGAATCAAGAGAGGAGCGGTGGTGAAAGCCTTCTTGAGGGTGTTGAATGCTTCTTCTGCAGGGCCCGGGGACCAGGCTAGTGATTTGGATTTGTTCTGGAGCAGGCTGGTTAGAGGGTTGGCGATGCTGCTATAGTTCTTAATAAACTGCCTGTAGAAATTCACGAACCCAAGGAACCGTTGAAGCTCCTTTACCGTAGTGGGTGCCGGCCAGTTTCGGATGGCGGTTATCTTCCCCTCGTCCATCTGGATGCCACTACTGTCGATCTTGTACCCAAGGAACTGCACTGAGGGTTGGTGAAAGGAACACTTCTCCACTTTGAGAAATAGTTGGAACTTCCTCAGGCGTTCTAGGACCTCCGCAACATGATGGCAATGTTCGGCCAAGTTCCGGGAGTAGATCAGGATGTCATCGATGTAGACCAGGACAAACCTGTGGAGAAACTCCCGGAGAACCTCATGGATGAAGTCCTGGAACACGGAGGGGGCATTGGTGAGTCCGTAGGGCATAACTAGGTACTCATAGTGGCCGGTAGGTGTGATGAAGGCAGTCTTCCACTCGTCCCACTCGCGTATCCGGATGAGGTTGTACACGCTGCGGAGGTCCAATTTGGTGAAGTTAGTGGCACCTCGGAGGTGTTCCAGGGCCGCTGGGACGAGAGGAAGTGGGTATCGGAATTTCACAGTGATCCGGTTGATCAATGCATGGCTGTAGGCCTCCGTCCTTCTTGGCCACGAAGAAGAAACTAGAAGCAGCAGGGGAAGTGGACGGACGGATGTAACCTTGAGCCAGGGCCTCCTTGATGTACTCCTCCATGGCCTTTTTCTCCAGGATGGACAGAGGATAGATCCTTCTGGTTCACCCGGAAGCAGATAAATAGTGCAGTCCCATGACCGGTGTGGAGGCAGCTTAGATGCTCTCTTGGGGCAGAAGATGTCACTGAAGGGGGCATAGCAGGTTGGGATCTCCAGGGGTCAGTTCACGAACGTTCACGAACGGGCTTTCTATGGAGTTTTGCAGTTATCTTGTCTACCATCTGTTCAAAAGTAACCACACTGTCTAGTCTATTTCCTCCTATCCAGATTTATTTTTGCCTCTAAGCTTTTAAGCGTTTCATATCCTGCATTTTTTTAAGATTAAATAGCCACATGATATGCACCTTACTCATCCAATTTTCCATTAGCTCAATCGGCCGGCCAGCCAATCCAATGACCCCATTGGATAGGCTGACTGATTAACCTGCAATCTCCAATGCTTCTAATAGATCTCTTTTTCCTCTTTCCAACCTTTCTAACCTGTGGTTATTACACTAGCACGCTAATATTTTTATGGTTATGCTTGATTATCATAATTTTGAGTCAAGCAAAGCCTGCTCTTAAGTTATAATTGAATACTATAAGAATATAGTTGAATACTGTAAGAATATAGTTGAATACTGTAAGAATATTGTCACGACTCACGCTAGAGGTGACCGCGAGAGGGAGCCCTCGCCCGTATTTTGAGATTACTTCCGGGTGCGCACCGGCTTTAAAAACGCTGCGCAATTCCTGCTTATCGCGAAGTATCTTTGTCTTTATGGGAAGTACCGAGCGTTCTATTGTTGGATTACCTTTTGTGTATGACCTGGACTGTTTAACGTTTCCCCTTTTGGATTATCTGTGTTGTTCCTATATTTGGATTATTGACCTCGGACTGTTTCTGGACTTTCGTTTCTGCCTTTCGATTTTGGAATATACACTTGGGATTGTCATCACGTTGCCGAACTCTGTGCCTGTCCCCGACTCCGTCTCTGCTCGTCCCCTCTCGCCGGCTCGGCGCATGGATCCGAACACTTCCACCTCTGGCGGAGCTCACAGAATACTTCGCCTATCATGGATCCAACGGAGCTTCGCAATATCATCATGTGGCAAGGAGCGATTATACACTCCTATCAAGATCAGGTGGAAGCGCTGCAAAACCAGCTATGCGGCGCGAACACCGCCGCACCACGGGATCCACCCGCAGCTCGCGGTGAGTCACCACGGTTAGCCTTGCTCGATAAATTTGATGGCTCTGCCGATCGCTGTCGGGGTTTTTTGTGGCAATGTGAAGTGTTTTTCGCTCACCAACCAGGCATGTATAGTAATGAAGAAACGCAGTGTGCATTCGTCATGTCATTACTCACAAACAAGGCATTAGAATGGGCTTCTGCGGTTTGGGATGCCGATCCCCAGATTAGATCATCATTTTCCCACTTCACTGGCTTAATTCGGGAGGTGTTTGAATACCCTGCGGGAGGCAAAGACATCTCCGTGCAGCTCATGGAGCTGCGTCAGGGAACGGACACCGCCACGGACTACGCTATCACGTTTCGCACATTGGTGGCCCAGTCGGGGTGGAATGACGCTTCGCTTTGGGCGGTGTTTCGTGCTGGGTTGAATCCAGAGCTCCAGACGGAGCTGGCGTGTCACGCTGAAGCTACCACCTTATCTTTGTTCATCGCCACAGCCATTCGTCTGGACAATCTCTGGTGCCAACACCAAGCAGGGGCTTCACGAGCCGGCCCTGTTCACCATCGCAGCCAAACGAACTACCCTAGTTTCAGGGAAGAGGCGCCTGAACCTATGCAGCTGGGGAGATCCAGACTGGCTGAGCCCCCTCACGCACAGCAAGGCCGTATGAGGCTGTGCTACCACTGCGGGGCCACATCAGAGCTCTCGCTGCCCAGAAAAAGAGACACCGGCTAAGGTGGGTGGCAGTTCTCAATTCTTCAGTATGTTGGTGCCAGTGTCCTTGAGTGTTTCTGCCCTGCTGTATCTCTGTCTCAGCGCTAATCGACTCCGGGGCGGCCGTGAACCTTATTGACGGGGCATTGGTGGAGAGGCTCGGGCTCCCCACCTTCCCCTGCATACTATCCCTAAGGATTACGGCCATCGACAGTCAGCCCATTGGGGAGGGCTACCTCAAACGACAGACAGAGCTGCTGGAGTTCCGAGTGGGCCTGTTTCATCAGGAACGCCTGGCGTTTTACGTCACCTCCTCACCAGTCAACCCCGTGATCCTGGGATTTCCGTGGCTCCGTCGTCATGACCCCCAGATCTCCTGCCGTTCAGGGGAGCTGGTACGCTGGTCACCCTTCTGTCACTACAGGTGTCTTCAGAACCAGGTGCCGAGGCCTTGCAGGGCCTTTCGTGTGAGAGAAATGTCCCCTCCTCTTCCAGGTCACCTCCCGCAGAGTTCCAAGAGGTCTTCAGCAAGGAGAGGGTGTCCCGCCTGCCGGCGCACCAACCCTGGGGCTGCGCCATTGACCTGCTACCCAACGCATCTCCTCCTAGGGGGCGGATCTACCCCCTTTCGCTACCTGAATCAAAGGCTATGGAGGAGTATATAGAAACTGCTTTAGCAGCAGGGCACATTCAGCCCTCCATGTCCCCCGCGGCAGCTGGCTTCTTCTTCGTGGGTAAGAAAGATGGAGGCTTACGTCCATGCATTGATTACCGGGGCCTGAACGCCATCACCATTCCGTACCCCTATCCTCTGCCCTTGGTACCTGCAGCACTGGAACAGCTGAGGGGGGGTGAGGATCTTCACCAAGCTTGACCTCAGGAGCGCCTACAACCTAGTCCGGATTCGAGAGGGCAACGAATGGAAGACCGCTTTCCACACCACTCACGGTCACTACGAGTATTGAGTTATGCTGGTCGGCCTTACCAATGCCCCCGCAGTCTTCCAGGCACTGATTAATGGAGTATTTCAAGACCTGCTGGGCAAAGGGGTCATTGCATACATTGATGACATTCTTGTCTACTCCAAGTCTCTGGAGGAACATGTGTTACACGTTTGGGAGGTTCTTTCCCACCTGCAGCGTCATCACCTGTACGTGAAGCTGGAGAAATGTGAGTTTCACCGGACTACGGTAACTTTCTTGGGCTACGTGATATCTCAACGGGGCGTAGAGATGGACATGGTCAAGGTTCGGGCAGTCACAGACTGGCCCGCCCCCACCACAGTGCGGGAGTTGCAGCGATTCTTGGGCTTTGCGAACTTCTATAGGAGATTCATAAGGAACTACAGCTCTGTGGCAGGTCCATTGACATCCCTACTACGAGGTAAGCCCAAGAGGCTGGCTTGGACAGACCAGGCTCGGGCAGCCTTCCAGCAGTTAAAGGAGAGCTTCACTTCAGCTCCCATTCTATGACACCCGGATCCAGACTTACCTTTCGTGGTGGAGGTCGATGCCTCCAGTAACGGCCTCGGGGCCGTACTCTCCCAACGTCATGGCGAACCTGGTAAGCTCCACCCATGTGCGTATTACTCACGAAAGCTGACAGCCGCGGAGTGCAACTATGATGTAGGCAATAGGGAGCTACTGGCCATTAAGGCAGCACTGGAGGAGTGGCGCCATTGGCTGGAGGGAGCACGCCACCCATTTCAAGTACTCACTGATCACTGTAACCTGGAGTATCTCCATGGAGCCAAATGTCTGAATCCGTGGCAGGCCAGCTGGGCCTTGTTCTTCACACATTTTCGATTCATGGTGACATACCGTCCTGGGTCCAAGAACGGGAAGGCTGATGCTCTTTCCAGGGGATTTGAGACCACCAGCGAGTCGACCCGAATCGAGCCCATCTTACCGGTTACTGCTATTCTGGCCCCGGTCCGGTGGAACCTCATGGAGGAGATACAGCGCACACACGCCAGCGAACCCCCTCCTGCCGATTGTCCGCCGAATCGGATCTTCGTGCTGCCACAGTTTCGACTTCAGGTGATGCAGTGGGTACACGAGGCCCCTAGCTCAGGACATCCAGGGATTCAATGATCCACCCAGCTCGTCCGCCATCGATTCTGGTGGCCCTCCCTGACCTCTGACGTGGAGGAACACGTACAGGCCTGCTCTACCTGCGCTCAGACACGCACCAGTCGCCAACTACCAGAGGGGCTGCTGGATTTCCTAACGGACTTACCTGACTCAGGAGGTCACACCGCAGTTCTGGTGGTGGTGGATCGCTTCTCCAAGGGGTGCAAGTTGATTCCCCTTAAGGGGTTGCCCTCTGCCATGCAGACTGCGAAAGCCCAGTTCCTGCATGTGTTCCGGAACTTCGGCCTTCCCGAGGACATCGTGTCGGACCGGGGTCCGCAATTCACTTCCCGGGTGTGGGGAACGCTATGTGCTCGATTAGGTATTGGAGTTAGCCTGAGTTCCGGTTACCACCCCCAGTCTAATGGTCAGGCGGAGCGCCTCAACCAAGAGATCGGCCGGTTCCTCAGGTCTTACTGCAGCAGGGAGCAGCAGCGGTGGAGTGAGTTTCTGCCCTGGGCCGAATACGCCCAGAACTCCCTCACCCACTCCTCTACGGGTATAACCCCGTTCCAGTGCGTACTGGGGTACCAGCCGCCTCTATTCCCCTGGGCGGGGGAACCTTCCGACGTCCCTGCTGTGGAGGACTGGTATCAGCGGAGTCAGGAGGTCTGGGAGAGGGCGCATGTACGCCTCCAACAAGCCGTGAGAAGACAGAGGATACAGGCCGACCGGCGGCGTCGTCCGCACCCTTCTTACCGGGTGGGACAATTGGTGTGGCTGTCCACGCGGAACCTCCGCCTCAAGCTGCCGTGCCGCAAACTTAGCCCCAGGTTCTTCGGGCCGTTCGAGATAATACGCCAGGTTAACCCGGTGGCGTATCGGCTGCGACTCCCTGCAACATATCGCATCTGTCCCACATTCCACGTGTCTTTGCTGAAACCAGTTCACCCTTCGAGGGAGAGGGCGCCGGCTGGCGAGGAGCCGCCTCCACCACTGGACATCGAGGGGTCTCCGGCGTATCGGGTGCGGGCCCTCCTGGATTCCAGGTGGGTTCAATCGCGCATTCAGTACCTCGTGGACTGGGAGGGTTACGGCACCGAGGAGTGGTCGTGGGTGGATGCCCTCGACATCCTAGACCCTTCGCTAACGGAGGACTTCCATCGCAACCACCCGAGCAGGCCAATCCATGTGTGAAAATGATGTCTCATGCTCCCTGAACCACTCTTTAATTTGAGCCTGATGAATCCTGGCATTGTCATCTTGGAATATGCCTGTGCCATCAGGGAAGAAAAAACCCATTGATGGAATAACCTGATGATTCAGTATATTCAGATAGTCAGCTAACCTCATTCTTTGGGCACATAAAGTTGCTGAACCTAGACCTCACCAACTGCAGGAAGCCCAGATCATAGCACTCTGGGCAGGCTATTATGGTAGGCATGTTGTGTGTATCACTTCATCTGCCTCTCTTCTTACCCTGATGTGCCCATCACTCTGGAACAAGATAAATCTGGAACCATCAGACCACATTACCTTCTTCCAAGATGGCAGATTGATCCAAGCTGGTGGCGCGGCAGTAGAACGCAGCAGCCAATCTGGATTCAAAATGGTGCTTTTTTGTGTTTTAGCCCAAATATCAAAGTGCACGTACACCGAAGACAGTGGTGTTCATGCATATGACCACCAGACTCTCCTACAGTACAGTAATCATGCAACTACCAACCTGCATGATGATGTACTTAAAAAAATTAAAGACCTTGGCTTGCTGCAAAGACTAGGCCTTCAGTCCTTGGCTTTGCTTGATGCCTGTGGTCGGGAGAGAGGACATCGCAAATGGTGCTTGAGGAAGCAGAAGCGCGGAAAACGGGCGAGTGTCCGTGCTAGGCTAAAAATAAACCCTAGCCGGCCAGCTCTCCCGTCCATCATTCTGTCCAACGTCTGCTCTCTGGATAATAAACTGGACTACATCCAACTCCAGAAAACTACACGGCCTGAGTACAGAGACTGCTGCCTTTTTGTTTTTACAGAGACGTGGCCCAGCGACAAAGTTCCGGACGCTGCCATTCAGCTAGACGGGCTAACCATGTTTCTTGCCGACAGAAATGCAGCTCTGTGTGGTAAGACTCGTGGTGGTGGTGTGTGTGTTTATATCAACACGGAATAGTGCAAGAACTCTGTGCTTGTCTCTAGTTACTGTTCATCGCTAGTGGAGTTTGTGACTGTTAGATGCAGGCCATTTTCTTTACCACGGGAATTCACCACCGCTTTCATTTTCGGAGTGTACATTCCCCCCAGCGCTAATGCTAAAGAGGCTCTGTGTGAGCTTTACAGAGCTATTAGCGAGCTGCAGAATGCTCACCCCGACGGACTGTTTATTATTGCCATTATTATTATACATTATTGTTCTCCCTAAATTCCATCAGCATGTGGACTTTGCCACGAGAGGCACAAACATGCTGGATCTTGTTTATACAAACATTCCTGGCACGTATCGTGCGGCGCCCCGCCCCCACCTCCGCTACTCAGACCACATCTCTGTTATGTTGATTCCAGCATACAGACCGCTCATCAGACGCTCTAAACCGGTTCTGAAACAGGTTAAAACCTGGCCAGCAGGAGCCATCTCTGCTCTTCAGGACTGTTTTGAGTGCACTGACTGGAATATGTTCAGGGAGGCTGCAAACCAACGGCGACTCTATCAACTTGGAGTACACGACATCAGTGACCAGCTACATCGGCAGGTGCATCGATGACGTGACAGTCTCCAAGACCATCACCACACGCTCCAACCAGAAACCGTGGATGACTGCATAAGTGCATGATCTCCTGAAGTCAAGAGACCCGCCTTCAGAGCTGGGGATAAGGCGGCCTTAAGAACAGCAGGGCCAAACTGTCCCGAGCCATCAGAGAGGCGAAACGCACGCATGCCCAGAGAATCCACAGCTACTTTTAAGATAGCAGAGACTCCCGGCGCATGTGGCAGGGCATACAGGTGATCACAAACTACAAGACCATACTATCTGCCTGTGACAGTGACGCCTCCCTCCCAGATGCGCTGAATGACTTCTACACTTGGTTCGAAGCACAGAACAATGTTACGGTGAGGAAGACCATCCATCCTCCTAATAACCAGGTGCTCTGTCTTTCCATGGCTGACGTGAAGAGAACTCTATGCAGAGTTAACCCACGGAAGTTTGCTGGACCAGACAACATTTCTGGCAGAGTGCTCAGGGAATGTGCAGAACAGCTAGCAGATGTCTTCACCGACATCTTCAACATTTCCCTGAGCAGCGCCATTGTTCATACATGACTCAAGACAATGACCATCGTCCCCATGCTGAAGAAGTCTACAGTTTCCTGCCTCAATGACTATCGTCCTGTCGCACTAACCCCCATTGTGAACATGTACGAATTCTGTTCATAGACTTCAGTACAGTATTCAACACAATCATCCCTCAGCACCTGATTGTGAAACTGAGCCTGCTGGGCCTGAACATCTCCCTCTGCAACTGGATCCTGGACTTCCTGACTGGGAGACCTCAGTTAGTCCGGATCGGGAACAGCTTCTCCAGCACCACCACACTGAGCACTGGAGCCCCTCAGGACTGTGTGCTCAGCCCACTGCTGTTCACTTTGCTGACTCACAACTGTGCCACAATGCACAGTTCGAACCACATCGTCAAGTTCCCCGATAACACGACTGTGGTGGGTCTTATCAGCAAGAACAACAAGTCAGCATACAGAGGGGAGGTGCAACAACCAATAGCCTGGTGTGGAGCCAACAACCTGTCTCTAAATGTTGACAAGACTAAAGATGGTTGTTGTCTTTAGGAGAGCACAGAGTGACCATTCTCCACTCTTCATCAATGGATCCCCTGTGGAGATCGTAAAGAGCACCAAATTCCTTGGTGTACATCTAGTGGAGAACTTCACCTGGTCACTCAACACCAGCTCCATCAGGAAGAAAGCCCAGCAGCACCTCTACTTTCTGCGGAGGCTGAGGAAAGCCCATTTGCCTCCCCCTATCCTGACCATGTTCTATAGAGGGACCATCGAGAGTGTCCTGAGCAGCTGCATCACTGTCTGGTTTGGGAATTGCACCGCAAGACCCTGCAGCAGATAGTGAGGACAGCTGAGAAGATCACTGGGGTCTCTCTTCCCTCTATTACGGACATTTACTCCACACGCTGCTTCTGCAAAGCCAACAGCATTGTGGATGACCCCACACACCCCTCACACACACACTTCATCCTCCTGCCATCTCGAAAGAGATGCCGTAGCATTCGAGCCCACACATCCAGACAGCTTCTTCCCTCAGGCTATCAGGTGTCTCAACAGAGAACTGAACTAAACTGAGGAACATGGACATACACACACACACACACACATACACTCTGAACTCTAAACTGAACTGAGGAACATGAATACACATACACACTCTGAACTGAGAACTGAACTGAACGGAACTCAAACACACTCTCTCCCACACACACACACTCTCTCCCACACACACACACACACACACACACACACACACACCCCTGATCTTGTTCACATGCACACGTCACTTTAAATATTTGTACCACAACTTTAAATATTATAAATGTGTTAACTATTTCTGCTGCTATTCTTGCACTCACTGTACAACACCGTTCTTTGCACTCACTCTACAATACTGTTCTTTTTTTTTTTTGCACACAGTCAGCATTATGTGTCTTGTTTGCCTGCACTGTCTCGTCATTCCCTGCACTTATGTTGTATGTTTAGTTTAAAAATTCTGCACCTTAGTTTAGCTTTATGTTTGTCCGTGTCACCCTGTAGTTTATTTTTTGTTCTGTGTAGCACCTCTGGTCCAGGAGGAACGTTTCATTTCACCATGTACTGCATCAGCTATATAAGGTTGAACTTCTTTGACTTCTTCTTTGACAAAGCAGACAATGAGAAAGGAAGATTATGCTAAGAGCTTGAGTGGTGCATGTAAGCCCAAAAGGGGCACAGCAGATGCAGCCTCTCTTGCTCCAGCAACTCATGGGGCTGACATAACCAGATGACCACTTTGGGACATATCACACCTTGGGATGCAGAAGCAAACTCCTGGGAGGAGGGGGTGACTGAGAGGTCCTGTACATACGTAGCCTGGTGTGGTCCCCTTTCAAGGGAACTTGACGCTGTAAAGACAGGATTTAGACCTGGCTCTGTCGACAGGTTTGGAACCTAGATAGGCACCTCGTGCAAGGCCATAAAGATAAAAGAGAAAAAAAGCATGACACTAATCTGAGATTAGGTGCTTTAAGTGTCTTGTTTGTTAGGTTTAGGAAAACCCGCCAGCAAGAACTGATGATCCTGGTGTAGAGACTCTCCGGAGAAAAAAATAGATGAACAGGAAGAATAAAAGGCTAACAAGAAGTAAAATAGTAAAATAGAAGTAAAATAGTACTTAAATAGAGTAATAGAAAAAGAGAATAAAAGCAGGCTTTCTAAGACTAACAACATTACACTAAAATAATTATGAGCAACAGTATATCTAAAAACAAACCCAGTACTTGCATTGAATGTGTAAACACTGCATCCAGTGTGAAGTTTATGAGAACTAATTATGATCCTGAGTCTATGTCACAGTTGTTGTGGTGTTTGAATGAGTGTGAGTTTTAGCTCGACACAGTTAGGTGCATTAAAAAGTAGATTAAGGCAAATAGATAAAGATAATGGAAACAACAATAAAAATAAAGTAACAGTAACTTGGATGGCCTTTATTATGTGGAAATCAGGAGCAGAAATATGGTCAAGAAAATCAAAATTTAATTCAAAGCAATCAGCTACATTGCTGAGGGGCAAGTGGCAGCATATGAGTTGCACTTGGAAACAGCTTCTTGAGTAGACTGAACCCAGGAATAGAAATAAACAGGACAAAGTCTAAATCATGTGGAACGCAGGGAAATTGAACCTCACTGAACACTATTCATGCAGAGAAACTGCTCGCACAAAGCAGGCTGCATCAGACAAAAAAATGAGAAGCACAAACTCACAAAGTTCAACTCACAATGATGCAAGCAGTGGCTTGTGAAGTCACATCAAAAAAGAGTACAACCTCAAGGAAGAGGAGGCAAAGGAGAATGAGAAAGTGTGGACGCTTTATTTGTAGAGTGGAAGGTCACTGGAAAAAAGATTGTCCTAAGAGGAACAATGAGGGAGATTTCTGATAATCAGAGCCACAGGCAGAGGAGGGCAGTCCTGAAGGGATGGGTGAGTCAAAACTTTTAATGCTTTGCAATGATGAAATGCTTCAGCTAACTCCTGATTCTGACTTAAATGCTAAAATTCTGAATGTTATTGATTTTTGAGAAAAAATAGCATTGTCCACAATGTACATATGCAAAGTACAATTAAATTTTTCAATTCAATACAATTTATTTGTATAGCGCTTTTAACAATGGACAATGTCTCAAAGCAGCTTTACAGAAGGTTTTACGTTTTACAATTTGGATGCCTCTAAGATATGCCAATGCACACATTAAATGTAGAAGGAAACAATAGTGTTTTTAGTATATTCACTAAAAACACTTTAGTAGGGAATTCTGAGATAAAAATCAATGAATTTGAGAAAATGCCAAAAATTGGTGCTAGGTTTCTGAACTCAATATGAGCATCTGAGATAATAATGAAAGAAAATTTTTAAATACCCTAAAGGTGTGTGAAAGAAAACACAAAGATCATTACAATTTTCATTGTTTCTGTCATTGTTTCATGTTTCTGAGTGCTGTTGTGTTTATCTGATGGGCAGAAAATTAATTTGCAAATTGAGAACAATCCTAATTAGCATTAGGATGGATTGAAAGTGTGTACAAAACAACTAATTGTATTTCAGGATGTTAAGTGTGACCCTAGACCGCTTCTGTTTGTTTATGTGTGGAAACTCAGCAGCTCTTTGGTGAATTCAGTAAACCAAGCTCTCATAAATAAGGCCCATTCTGTTATTAACCCTGCATGCTGTCAGGAATAGCTGGACAGTTGCCTGCCAGGCCCGGAGAGGGTGCTGGCAGGCGAGTCTGGAAGCCTGCTCGTGTGTCTATTGTGTTTTTACCCTGCCTATTGTTCTCTATCCTGTTGTGTCACCTGTTCCTAATTAACCGTAATGTGTAGCCCTATAAATAGGGATACTGGTGTTCATGTCTTTGTTGGTCAATGTTTAGCTGTCCTGTGGTTATCATGTCAAGTTTTGTTTTCCATGTTCGGTTAGGTTTCGGTTTTGTTTTAGTTTAACCATGCTATGTCTAGAGTTAAGTTCATCTTCCCCATGTCTTGTGTTTATGTAATTAATGCAGCGTTTTGCTGTATCCCTTGTATGGGTCTGTTTTCCATGGCATGCCAGCACATGCAGCACCACAGAGGTCTGGGATGGAGGATGAAAGTGCAGCATGAAAAAATAGGACAGTATTCTTTGTCCAAGATGTGTACTTTTTCATCCTTAAATGTGTGCTTTGTCTTTCCAGCTAAATTGTATCCAGTAGCCATCTCAGTGTGGTTTGAAGCATGCTCTACAGTCACAGCTTGTAGTATGGAGGATGAGGAAAGACAGAGGGGGTAGGAGTACAGAAATGCTCGAACAGAGCTGTTATGTTGGCAGCTAAGTGTTCCAGAAGATGATGTAGACATTGTGTTGGGTCAGGATTACCATGCTCACAAGGAGAGGGAATTCCAGTGCCAGAGACATACAATCTCAGACATACAATATATAAAGTGTATAAATGGTTGATTAATAATAAAGGTAAATGTGAGCACAAAATTAGTAATATAAACACACAAACAGGATATATAGATTAAAGAATACAAAGATTACTAATCCCATCCTGTGGGACTTCACTGCTCTGAAGACTGCAGAAGTTGGCTACCATAGGAAGAACATACAAACATATGTTTTTCTCAAAGATCTGCTTTAGTTTGTGTGTGTGTGTGTGTGTGTGTGTGTGTGTGTGTGTGTGTGTGTGTGTGTGTGTGTGTGTGTGTGTTTTAACTATGTGAGTGGAAGTCTTATGATATGGCTATTTGTGGGTGAATGAAGCAGGTCCAAATGTGGTGAAGTTCATTTACAAATAGGGCTGCTTGGACAAGAGAAAGAATAAATAGAAAATTCCTGGGATACCACTGTCGTGATAAGGGACTAGAACCCCACCCAGCAGGGCTGCATGGACAGGTGGATGTGAGGCCTTTCTCCCTAGATACTGCTGCCAAGATTTGGCAGGGTTGCTTGGTAGGAGAGACCACCTAAATACCGAGGGCAGGTCTGTTTAGTAGGGGGATAAATCTTGGATACAGGTCTGAAGTCTGTATTTTTGCCAGTAGAAAAGGGTGATAGAAAGGCCTAAAAGAATCTAGTGTGTGTGTGAGTGAAAGCATGTGTGTATGGGTGAAAGTGTGTGTGGTGCGAGTGAAAGCATGCATGTCTGCGTATGAGTGTGGAGAAGCATGAGCATGGGAAAAACAGAAGATTGGGGAGTTTTTTCCAGAATTAACTATGAGAAAGTGGTGTAAGATAATGAACAAGTTATGCAAAACATTGTGTTCTGCTTTACAGAAAAGTGTATTAATATTGAGTGAATGGTTTCAGTGTTGTTTATCATATAGAACAGCATTTAAGAGTCACTGAGAAGTAAGACATACTGCACTCGAAATGCAGGAAGTTGAAATGACGTGGTATGTGTTGGTGCAAAGACTTTTTCCAGAAACAGACTGGGTTGGGGAGCTAAAGAAAATATGGAGGCCTAGGCTATTGAATACAATATTGAGAGCATTAGTAGAAGCCCCTGAGCTCAGTAAAGCCACTGTTTCTTTGTTTATTTGATTTATCAGAGATCCATATGATGAAGTTGATGAACCAGTAGTGGAATTATTTGAGACAAGACCGGAACAATCTAATTATTATTCTGGACTGATGATGACTGTGACGATAGAGCCCAGGTTGGTGCAGTGAGAAAGAGAATTGACAACGTAAAAATTAGTGGATAAAATCAACACAATAGCCGAGCAATTTAGGACAAATCCAGTAAGGCCAAACATAACAGTGAAGCAAATACATGTCTTGTTAATGTGGTCAGAAGAAAGCAATAATCTTGGAGAAAGGAGGAGTGAAAACCACGTAGAAATCATGAGTAGAAAAGGAATATGCTCCACACCTGTCATAGATGCACGACACATACTAGAGGAGAAAGATATCTGAAAGTGCATGATGAAATGACATGGCAGGACAGACAGATAGTTGCAAAGCCCTGAAAATGGAATATTTGAGGAAAAAGTGGGCCACATTTGAAATGCGATGTGGAGAGCACTGAGAGAAATGTACCCAACAAATATGGGTCCCAGGAAGCTGGAAGTAGTGAAGTTAAAGGAGGATGAGAATGTGACTACATTTGTTCAAGAGTTCCAGGATAAGTGGATGGATGAGACCAGCAGAACTTGGGATGAATCTCTCACAAATGAAGGCATTTTTAGGATAATGGGGAAACTGCAAGAGGTAGTAGGACTGAGTACAATGGAGTGAGGCACAATTTGGGCCCATGTGACACACCATGTGTGGAATATAGGAAAAAGAAGAAAGAAGCACAGGAAGCAGCTGAAGCTTTGGTAACCCAGCTTTATAAACTTGGGTAGATAGAACGGGTGAAACAGGAGGAATGGGAGAAGAAAAAGGAAAAGGACAGAGCAGCTAAGCAGGCTGCCCTGATGGTAGCACTGCAAACCACTCAGACACAAGAGCCTACAGCAGCACCTTAAATGCACTGGTACAGATACCATCAATATAGCTGCCACTGGTAGAATATATGAATGAGGGAAGATTGTAGGGTCCTGAGAATCATTGTATTCTTCGACAACCATTCCAAAACAGGTCACGGAAGAGGATTCCTAAGAATCTGAGAAATCTAACCTGTGTGAAAAATGTAAGGAATGGAAATTGTGGCTAAAATACATGTATCCCAACTGCCAAGAAACAGACATGTGGACACATCACACGGTGATCCAGTGTCTTCTCCAATTACCAATTATTTACTGTTTACTTGCAAAAGTAAACAAACTGAAATAATAAAACTTCAGGCTTGGATGAGAAGGATCAAATTTGGCTTTATTGCAGATAAATCTTCAGAAGACGTCTTATCAACAAAAAACAAAAATGACACCAAAAAGACAGGAAGCATTGGCTTGACTCGGTACAGTCAGGTGCGACATCTTGCAAAAATATCCCCTCTATTTATCCTAGCACTATTGGGCATGGCACCTCCTACCTTCTTTTTTAGAACTGATTACCTATGTCACTTTTTGTTACTTGATGAACATTTTTAATTTATAATTGAATTTAGCTTCAAAAAATTCTGAGTGAGACACAGACATTGTGCTGAGTTCACTTTCTTATACACTGGGTTTGTTTAAGTGATGAACTGTTCATTAATTTTATATTGGGAAAAGATGGTTATGTAACATGTAACTCTTGCCAAAAAGTAAGGAAGGTATACACGTAATTGTTTAAGAATAGTTAAAAATGTTTCTAACATTTTGTGACAAGGCAATCGGCCTTGCCTTGTAGGGGAAATTGCTATGTAACCTTGGAAGACCTAAGAGCAAAAGGATCCTAGTCCCCTCCCCGGATCTTTTAGTCTCAGTATGCACTGTATGTGTATATGTTTTAGCTTACACTATGATGAATTATAGGAATAGGAAAAGCAGGCTTCCGGTAAGCGAGTGTCAGTATGGTGGCTTCCTGAAGTGTGTTCATGTGAGGTAAATCATTCAATCCTTCACATTCCCACCCTTGTAAATCTAATAGTATAAGTGAGACGCCCCTACTCCAAGGTAAGTTACACAAATAATTATAGACTGTAAGGCCCTTTAACAATTAGTAATTTATTCTTTTTTTTTTAAAAATATATATTAAACACTCCGTGAAAACTCACTGTCAGTTCAGATACACGTTCCCGCGTGCTATCAAAGGCATTTAGTGATGCGCAGGGGAAAATCAAGGCCTCCGCCCTAACCATGGTTCGTGAATGACTAACAACAGCGCGCAAAAACGGAAACTCCGGCTCTAGCCTCACACAATGGCTTCACTTAATTTGCAAAACTCAAATTAAAAACGTAGTACTATCATCTTTCACATTTTCCACTACAAAAACTGTAGACTTCTCACTCAATGACCAGGGCACACCTTTTTTCGAAGAGACAACTGAAAACTCCTCCTCTTTTTCCTAGATGCCCTTATTGTGTGATTGCATGAGTGAATGAGTGTGTGTGTGTGTGTGTGTGTGTGTGTGTGTGTGTGTGTGTGTGTGTGCGTGCGCCGTGCGTGCGCCGTGCGTGCGCCCTGCGTGTGCCCTGCGTGTGCCCTGCGATGGGTTGGCACTCCGTCCAGGTTGTATCATGCCTTGATGCCCGATAACGCCTAAGATAGGCTCCCTGTGACCCGAGAATAGATTGGATAAGTGGTACAGACAGTGAAATGGAATCATATAGTCCTCTTTCTCTCTCTCCTTTTTTCTCTGTCATTCTCACAATCTCCAGCAAGCTAATCATGATAGAGTGAAGTACACCAGAGCTAAGTTTAACGATACTCATTCATAACTTACATTTATCCACTGCTCACATTATATAATTTGTCTTTATCATCTTATAAAAATTACCAACGGATACAAGGCCATATGTTTAACACAAACTGTACTTGAAATGCAATTTACTTTTATAAAAATAAATGTTATCAAATCTAATCGATTAATTAGAACAAAAAGTTTGATAAAGCTTCATGACTTCTTATGAAAATTTCTGCTTCTTTTGTTCCAAGCACATAAAATCTTTTTTTTTTGGTTTCAAGTCTTTTATTCGGCCTTTGCTAAAAAAAAAAAACTATGTTTATATACAATCACCTTATTTCCTTAGTCTTTGCACATTCACAAAAATATTTTTTTTCCCCTTACAATAACTTATACTCTTAAGCTTCAGCCCATGCTTTATTTTGCTGGGTCATGCATGGCATTTATATGGCATGCCCTTTTGACTAACATCTGCTATGGTTATTTATAGCATAAATTTTAAAATACTATTCTCGCATCTGCTGTCTACTGCAGTTAGGGCCCTTAACATGCCCTCAAGGCTGCTGTGGTTAAAGCTCCCTGCAGATGTTGCTGTGCTCAACACTCTTCAATGCTAATATCTGCATTCTAGCATTCTGCTGTTTAGCTTTCTTGCAATGACACAAAAAGAACAGAATGTTTTGGGCTGATCTCTCTCCCTGTCTCACTATTTTGTGGACAGCCAAATCTACTGGAAC
The DNA here is from genome assembly GCA_033459395.1 of Hemibagrus guttatus. Lineage (NCBI taxonomy): Eukaryota > Metazoa > Chordata > Actinopteri > Siluriformes > Bagridae > Hemibagrus > Hemibagrus guttatus. The sequence continues at coordinate 16,598,869 of JAUCMX010000004.1, forward strand.
CATGAGGCCTCTTGGACGCGGATCCTCCCACAGGCACTACATCTGAATTACTTTCTACTACTGGATCGTCTCTGCAGATCTGAGGATCCATTTATTCCCTCTCTCACTGTGAGAAGGGCTTCTACACAGGATGCTTCCACTCAAACCATGCCAGTGCCTGCAACTTCGATCTCTCAGCCTACTCTGGCTACTCAACCTCCTCATGGTTCCCATGGCCCTACTCAGGGTGCGATTTGTGTAAAAACCAGAGGGGGGGTGTTTTGAAAATAAGCTGATATGCTGCTCTGAATTCTCTTCATTTTTTGCTTGTTTTGCTAGTTGTATTTTTCACGCTGACATTGACTGTTAGTTGGTGCTTGATGACATTTCGAAAAGACGTGCATGTAAGGCCACTGGGAGAGGATCGAGAATTGCCATGAAGTCACTGGTATCACTTCTGAGTCACCTGAGTCTGCCATCTCCTACCCTTCTCCAGATTACACTCCAACCTCTCCTGTACCTCCCTCAGTCTCACCTGATTGCAATAGATGTGAGTATACCTGGGCATCATCTTCTTCTTCTTCTTTCGGCTTTTCCATTCAGGGGTCGCCACAGCGAATCATCTCTCTCCACTTATCCCTAGCTTCTGCAGCCTCAACACTTGCACCCACTAGCTTCATATCCTCATTTATTCCATCCATATACCTCCTCTTTGGCCTTCCTCTTTGCCTCCTGCCTGGAAGGTCCATGTCCAACATTCTCCTATCAATATACTCACTCTCTCTCCTCTGAACATGTCCAAACCATCTTAATCTGGCCTCCCTAACTTTGTCCCCCAAACATCCAACATGAGCTGTCCCTCTGATGTACTCTTTCATAATCCTGTCCAACCTTGTCACTCCCAAAGAGAACCTCAACATCTTCAGCTCAGCTACCTCTAGCTCTGACTCCTGTCTCTTCCTCAGTGACACTGTCCCTAAACCATACAGCATGGCCGGTCTCACCAATGTCTTGTACACCTTCCCCTTGATTCTAGCTGATATTGTCCTATCACACAGAACTCCCGACACCTTTCTCCACCCATTCCAACCTGCCTGCACTAGCTTCTTTATCTCTTTCCCACACTCTCCATTACTCTGGACTGTTGACCCCAAGTACTTAAACTCCTGTAATCTTACTTTTCCACTTCCCTCCCTACATACATGTACTCAGTCTTACTACGACTGACTTTCATTCCTCTTCTCTCTAGCACAAACCTCCACCTCTCCAGGTTTCCCTCCACCTGCCCCTCTGCTCTCACTACAGATCACAATGTCATCTGCAAACATCATTTTTCAAGAAGACTCCTGTCTTACCTCCTCTGACCTAAGCACATATGTCCCAGACTTAATTCTAGTATTTGCTGGAAAAATTGATTTAAGCAAGTTCAGTTGTAGTACCTGGAGTTCTCCGTGCCTACTTGTTCCCAAACCTGATGGCACATTCAGATTCTGTACAGATTACCGTAAGGTAAATGCTGTTGCTGTGCCAGACAGTTACCCGTTACCTCGTATGGAGGATTGTATAGATAACATCGGTTCTGCACGTTTCGTTACAAAGCTTGATATGCTGAAAGGATACTGGCAAGTTCCACTCACTTCACAAGCTTCAGAGATTTCAGCCTTTGTAACTCCAGATAATTTCCTCCAGTATATAATGATGGCTGTCTGGCTTAGAAATGCCCCGGTAACTTTCCAGCGCCTCGATAATTTATTTTAACGTGAAGTACCAAATTGTAATGTGCATCTTGATGATCTGGTTTTATATATTCGTTGGATTGGACAGAATTCGTTTGCCTGTTAAGAACCATGTTTGAATGACTTGTTAAAGCAAATTTAACACTTAACCAAGCAAAATGTGATTTCGGAAAAGCCACTGTCACTTACCTCGGTAATGAGGTTGGTCAAGGCCAAATGTGACTGGCAAAGGCCAAGGTCACAGCCATAACGAAATTTCTGGCTTCTATTACCTGTAGAGAGTTGCGGAGGTTCTTGGGTATGGCAGGCTATTATCGTAGCTTCTGTAAGAATTTCTCAACCGTTGTGAGTCCTCTGACTTCACTTCTTAGCCCATCTAATCCTTACGAGTGGTCTGCTGAGAGTCAGCATGCTTTTGATTCAGTCAAAACTTTGATGTGTAATGCACCTGTCTTAATGGTACCTGGCTGTACTTGAAATTTTAAATTGGAGATTGATGCCAGCGCCTTGGGTGCTGGTGCTGTTTATGAGAATGGGATAGAACATCCTATTAGTTATTATTCTCAAAAAACTTACCAAACGTCAGCTGAATTATTCAACTATTGAGAAAGAAGATCTTGCTCTATTGCTTGCATTACAACACTTTGAAGTCTACATTGGTTCCAGCAGTCTTCCAATTGTGGTATATACAGATCACAATCCTCTTGTGTTTTAACTCGAATGTACAACCACAGTCAGTGTTTAATGCGTTGGGCTCTTATTGTCCAGAATTACAACCTAGAATCAGACATAAGAGGGGTTCGAAGAATGTTTTGGCTGATGCTCTCTCTCAAGTATAGTTGATAGGGTGTTTTTTTTTTTTGCAAACGAGTTTATTTTTTAAAGGTGGGAGTGTGATGTCCATAAATGTCCTTGTGGGAGTGTCTGTGGTTTTTCTTTCTTCCCTGTTGATTTTTTTAAGGCTGCTGATTGGCTAATGAAGTTGTCAGTTATCATTAAGCAACATGACGCTGACCTATCCGCTGCCAGTAATTTTAGTTAGGGGTCATTTTGAAAACCATTTATCATTTCCCTTTCACTTCAGAATTATGTGGCACTTTGTGTTGGTCTATCACATAAAATCCCAATAAAATACATTTACATTTACGGTGATTGATGATTGATGACATTTACGGTGAACAGCCTCTTGAACCCCAATGAGAGAGAAGGAAAATAATATGGTAAAGCATATTTCTAATATTTCTAAGAGTGGAAAATTATGGATTTCCTTTTCGAGGGGACTCAATGCTGCCTCAAGGCTGACATTATGGAAACGCTCCTTGTAGAAGCGGAGTCTGAAGCTCTATGTAAAATCACACCAATCTATTGGCTAAGAAGGTCATGTGACGAAGCCGAGCACACCAGCAAGACCAGGAAGCTCGTCAGCATAGGTCATGTAGGTTGCAGGTTGAGTTAGCAGAAATGGAACGAGAGAAGGATTAGTCCTTTCTTTCTTCCTCTCCACTGACTAATCCTTCTGCTATGGCTCTGGGAGCTCGCTTTGTGATTTCTCTTGACCTGTGTGGGAGTAATTTTTGAGTGTCTGGAAAATATTTGGATGTAACCCTTTATATGTGTGTGAATAAAAATTACCAGGAGGCAGCATGATTGGGTATCAGGCAACAAAGCTTTATTGAGCACTTCTCTTCAAGTGTTTCGCAACATAGGACTTGACACGGCAAACAGGGCAGCACTTGTAAACCCTGCGCTGAGTTTGAACCTCCATTTCAGCAGTATTAGCAGAATCAGCGATGTCAGTCTGGGAGGCCTTCTTAGCAGTTGAGGGGACCTGGACAGTGGCGTCAGCTGTGGCACGGCTGTGCATAGGGACATACAGTCCATTCAAAGGCGTATTAGTGCCCCGTGAGGTAAAGAGCTCAGCCCTGATCTTACGCACAGCCTGCTAAATAGCAGCAATCGTATCGAAAGATAAAGCTGGAAGAAAATACACATAGAAAACATCTAAATACACCATGTAATGGAAAATCACGTAATAATTAATAATAGGACACAAAAAGGAGGAGAAGTGACCCTGAGACTTACCCATTCTGTCTTCTGTATTCAAAATGAGCTGAAAGATGAAAAACAATCTGGAAAAGTCCCACTGATAAGGGCAATTACGCCCACCTTTTTTAATAAAATGTCTATTGGAAATTTAATTATAATGGTATTCGGAAAAGTAATAATGTAAGAGATAATGGTGTCCAAAAAGCACCTAAAAATCCAAAAGAAAAAGAGGCTTTCCCAGCAAAAGAATGTTAATTTGCAACATTGTGAACTGATAAGAAAAATGCATAAAATGGACAGCTCCCGGAGCATTGGGAGAGGTGTTGTTGGGACGTTCATGTGTGCGCATCTCAATTTTTGTATCAGCGCTGATTGCAAATAAAACCTTTATCTGCACTTCATCCAGTCTGCAAGATTCGTCTTCTTTAGTTAGAGTCTCAACTGAGCTGTCGGGTCAGAGTGGAATTGGAGTCAGATAGTTGTAAAGTTTTCAGTGAACTAGAGTCAGATAAATTGTTTCAATGTTAGGGTAAAAATATTTTCCACATTGCTTGGTGACCCCGACGTGATTCAAAGTAAACGTGATTGAGACAAAACACAGAGGAGCCCCGGATCCGAACCTGTGGTCGCGCTGCCGCTCAAGGACCAGACACCTGGATCCAATATAGGGCAAAGGTAAGCAGAAACCTGTTTAACCAAATTTCTGCAATAGTAGTGTGTGGTCCGGAGAGGTGGAGGTGGCTCAGGCCTAGGCCGGATCAGCTCTTCCTCATCCTGATAAGAAGTAATAGTAAGTCAAAAGGTTAAATAATATTATATATTGAACTGCATGCTTAACATATGATAAAGACTGGATGATGTCAGATGTGTGAATGGTGAATGAGTAAAATACATCCCTGCAGGTTGTATGATTGAAAGTCCTGGTAAGGCTCCAGGTGGTATGAGTAAAATTCCTGGTTCCTGGGTGATACAGTGAAAGGAATTTAAAGAGAATAAGAGAATAAGAGAAAAAAGAAACAAGAGATATATGAGAAAAATAAAATTCCCGGGTCCAGGTTTTAGAAGATGAAGGGAAAAAGATTTGAAATAATAAGAGAAAATAAAGAGATGAAAAGAGAAAAAAAGCACTTAGTAGAAAATTCCTGGATCCAGGTGATAGTGAAAAAAAAAGGTGAAGAAAAAAGGTAAACGTGCACGAGAGGGCCGCTGATAAATGTTCTGTGTGTGTTTGTCTGTCTATGTGAAATGTTTGAGAACCATTGAGAGACCGTAAGTTTAGATGAAGTTTTATGGCCAGTTGTGTGCACTATATAGATAATTCTATGTTTGAACTTATTTAGTTGAACTGATACTGAAGAAAATTTCTGTGTAACTTTAATATTGCTGTGCAGGGAGAGTATTCCACTTGTGTTTGAATCTTATATTGTCGAAATATGCCACGAGGACAGTGGAGAAAAGCTGAAAGCGCAATTGAGGTGGTATCAACTTAGCTTTACAATAAATATTGTGCTTAAGTGACAATATAGAAGTGTTGGTATATATACAATATAGAGTATACAATATAGAAGTGTATACTGGTGTTATCTCTCTCTATCTCTATCTATATATATCTCTATCTATATATATCTCTATCTATATATATCTCTATCTATATATATCTATATATATATATATATATCTCTTTTATATATATATATATATATATCTCTATCTATATATATATATATATATATATATATATATATATATATATATATATATATATATATATATATATATATATATATATATATATACAAAATAAAAACCCTGGTGGAGAAGATAGCAGGATAATTCCACAGCTGTCAGCTGTGTATGTGTGTACTTGTGTGTGTGTGTGTGAGAAGAGATTCAACAGTGGGGCAGTGGGGGAGTGTGAAGAAACGGTGTGTGTGTATGCAAGGTCATGGCGTGGGAGTGAAAGAGAGAGTGTGAGTGTGTGAGAATTTTGTGCATGGGAAAAAGCAGTCTGCAAGAAAGATATTGGATGAATTTATGCCAACAGATTTGTAGTGAACTAAGAGAAGAAGCTGCTTTACATTTACGTCCACCTTTCGAAGAAATCCTGCTTTGTCAAGGGGCATTGTCAGCAGTGAAAGAGAACAATATTTATGGGAGAAATCCCACTGTAGTGGTGAAAAATATTGTTGTGAGAAGGCGACAGATTGTTGATAGTACTAACCTAAGTCAAAGGTACTCACTGGTAGCTGAACTCAGTAATAACCAATAGGCCAGTTGAGGACCACCTGAGGGGAACCAGAGAGGTGACGACCGAGATCACACACCAGCACAGTGAGTGCAGAACCAGTTGGGTTGGCCCACTTTTTCCACCTGAAGCAAACCTAAACCCACATGAAGTGCATTTGAGCCCATACGAGTAGTTTAAATTGAGTTCACTGTTATTATTTTTATATGGTGGAGTTGTTTATATCACGGCGTACAGGAAGACACCACACCAACTCATATTTTACTGTTCCAGCAGAACAGCAAGAAGACATTCCTAGAATTATTGTTACAGAAGCAGAAAAACATGGCTTAAGGGTGGATTTAGATGAACAACAGTCTGTCCGGCCAGTAAGGCATAGACTCCTTAACGGGTTTCAGAGAGAGTTTGCTGAGGCTTGCCTAAAATTATTGAGAAGGAATCCTGACAAGTTTTTAGTAAGAGTAAATTTCATCTGGCCAACAACGCATAAGGGTCCCCAATATACTGAAGCTTGGGTCAGTGTCTGCCGGATAGGACAGCATCGTGGATTGATGAAATATTTCATTCCAGGACACCTAACAGTTGACCCACAGTTAATAACAAAGAATTAAAAGGTTCTGATTAAGAGCGTGCAAAGTATATGAATGAGTCAGAGAAAACTAACAACTGAAAACATTGTTGTTTCACTTCAATTAATACCCAAATCAACCTGTTACAACTCAATTGGATAAACTCTATGCATCAGGAGAAGCCAAAAAGAAAAAGTGATTAGAAAGAATCCACCTAAAACTTGGCATTGTATTTTATTAGGTCGCTCAGTCACGTGTTAAAAGTGTGACCCTGAGGACGAAACAGTACCTTTATTGACACATTGAGAGGCTACAAAAGGTTAGGTGGATTTGTTCAGTGTGCTCTGCTGTATGTGTGCTGCTGTTCTCACAGATTAAACAACCTTGAATGGCCCTCCGGGACGTAGACACTGAAACTAAAGGTATACGCACACATTTTTGGGACGAGCGAACATACAAAGATAGAAACGGCGTAGAGAGGTGGCAATCAGAGAATTTGATAAGAGATAAATTGTGGGGTTTAACAAAATTTGATAGTCTGTATGTATTACAGAGAACCTTCCCGGACATAGATTGGTACGAGGAACTTAGGAAAACCTGGAGTCCAATACTACACGCTTTGCTCGAAACTCCAGAACCAAGTAAGGCTACCATTACACTGTTTGATTTCATTGAAGACCCACACAAAGAGGATGATGAACCTTTAGTGGAATTATTTAACCCTACACCAGAACAGTCTGATTATTGCTTGGGACCAACAGCTACTGTAACAGTAGAACCCAGAGTAGTGCAGTGCGAGAGAGGATTCACAACATCAGTACTGATAGACAAACTTAATGCAATAGGGGAGAAGTTGAGGAAAAATCCAGTGAGTCCGAGTGTAACAGTAAAACAGATAAACATCCTACTGACGTGGTCAAATAAGAACAAAAATCCAGGCGAAAGAAATAGGGCACACAGAGCACAACAGGCGTTCGTCATGAGTGACAGGAAAGGCCAGCCCGCACCAGTGGACATCATAACAGCACAACACAAGTCTGATGAAAAATACATCAGGAAGTGCATGAGAAAATGGCATGCCAAGGCAAACTGCAGTGGCCGGTGGAGGGAACATTTGATGAAAATTTCTGCACAGAAGTCAAAGAGATGCTGTGGCACTGGAAACCAAAGAAAGACGACGACAAATCAAGAGACAAAAGATCTAAGCGCCTGGAGATTCTGGAGTGGTTCATGAGAGAAGGGAAGAGAAACAGAGAGAAAGAAGAAGCAGTGACAAAAGCATTGAAAAGACAAGAAGAACAGAGAAAAGAGAAGAATGCAGTAAACATCAAGCAGGAAAGGAAAGGAGATGAACCACCTCCTTCTCACAGTGGACAGAATGCAGACAAGAAGCGAGCAAGAATCTTTCCATCACTATCAGGCGATTATGATCAAGAACAGTCCAAGTGGGCAGAAATGGAGATAGTAGTGGACAACCCAAGCACAGGCAAAATCAGAATAAACAGAGAAATGGAGGGTGAACAAATAAGGGGTTATGCGGATTCAGAACCCTGCAACTCAGAAGAACAAGTACTAAGACAAGCAGTGAAAGACAGCCGCGAGTTCTTGCGAAAAGAAACAAAAGAAGCTTCTGAACTGGAACAACTACAAAAATCCACCCAAAACATAATGGACAAGATAAGAGGGCTAGGACTGTGAGCACAACTCTCGATGAATGAAATAAGAGAGACATTAGATCAACATTCTACAAGAGATTTGAGAAACAGGGAGACACTCAGAGCACCACAAAGATATGGACAAGAAGAAGACGAAGTAAATGTTCATGTGAATCCTCTAGTGACCAAAGGAAGAGACTTACAATATGTACCATGGACATTTATGGACATGATGGGATTGTGTACACAACTACCAGATCTGTGTAACGGGGGACAGAGGTGGATCACAAAATTTGAAGAGAAAACAGCAGGCCACACCTCAGCGATAGGAGATATAAAAGCTATATTAGCACAAACAATAGGTAAAACAAAGGCTGGAGAAATACTAACAGAGGCAAAGTTACTCAGAGCAATGGATAAACCTTGCTGGGACACAATAGCTTTTGGATTCTGGAGAAATGCAATTTGGAACGCAATAAGAAAAGCGCGGGGGCACGGTGGCTTGGTGGTTAGCACGTTTGCCTCACACCTCCAGGGTTGGAGGTTTGATTGCCGCCTCCGCCATGTGTGTGTGGAGTATGCATGTTCTCCCCGTGCCTCTGGGGTTTCCTCTTTCCTCCGGGAACTCCGGTTTCCTCCCCCGGTCCAAAGACATGCATTGTAGGTTGATTGGCATCTCTAAATTGTCCGTAGTGTATGATTGCATGAGTGAATGAGAGTGTGTATATGTGTGTGTGTGTGCTCTGCGATGGGTTGGCACTCCGTCCAGGGTGTATCCTGCCTCGATGCCCAATGATGCCTGAGATAGGCACAGATTCCCCGTGACCCGAGAGTAGGTCGGATAAGTGGTAGACAATGAATGAATGAATGAATGAATGAATAAAATAAAAAAAAAAGAAAAGCTTGCCCCACTAAAATGGATCCAGGGCAGCTAGAACACTTGACCTTAAAAGAAGATGAGAGTGTGATAAAGTTCATTCACGAGTACCAAGAGAAATGGAAAGAAGAGACTGGCGGAGGATGGAATGAAACAGACACATGAAGTAAAGGACTGTTTAAACTGATGCTGAAAAGTGCTTACCAGAATCAGTTCAGACCTCACTCGAAGAAGTGGTCGGATTAAACACCATGCCATGGGATACATTCAAGGCGCACATCCTACATTACATGGAACAGTACAGAAAGAAACAGAACGGGATGACAAGCATCAGAAGCCATCTTAACACAGCTATATAAGACACAGCTGGGAGAAATCAACAGGAATAAACAGAAGTAGAAGGAGAAAGAGAAAACAGGAAAAGTACAAGCTGCAGTTGTAGTTCCAGCAACACAGAACCGAGCACAGAGCAGTCAGGTGATGGAACAAAAGGGGATAACACCACAACAACCACAAATGCTTCAGCAGCCACAGATGACATTGCAGTATCCACAGCAGTCACAGATGGCAGTACAGTATCCACAACAGCCACAGGTGGCAGTGCAGTACCCGCAGCAGACACAGGCAGCAGTACAGCATCCTCAACAGCCACAAGTAGGTCAACCATATCCAATACCACAGCCTATCAATGTCCACATTGGCACAATTCAAGGGAGATTCAGAGGAGGCCCAATGAGAGGCTGCTGGCAAGGAAAAGGTCCACAATGGAGGAGATGGTCATCTCAACTACACTTGGGAAGGGGGTATTCACCAGAGAGACCCCAAGGACCTCAAGGATCTGGATTCACACAGGAGTCTGCCAATCAGCAATATCAGCCACCATCCTCATGTTGGGCTTGTGGAGACACCACTCATTTTATGAGGGACTGTCCACGCATGATTCTGCCCCCAACGGGCCCAGCAATGGGAACCGCACTAAATTGGAGTTGAAGGGGCCCTGAGAAGCCAGAGGGGGAGAACATGCAGTATACCACCACACTGCATCCACAACAAGAACCAACTGTTATGGTAACAATTAATAATGAGTTATAAATTCCATTTATGATCGACACAGGTGCCACATATTCATGTATAGGATGCGAAGGCTCAAACCTCCCCCTCGCTCATAAAACCATAAAAACCACAGGCTTCTCAGGGGTTTCACAGATACTACATTTCACTGAGCCACAGGTATTAACCTTAGAAGACACCACACCTATCCTATATGGCACCTCTCCTATACACACCATTCACACCAGTTAATTTACTGGGATGCGATCTTTTGTGCAAATTCAAGGCTAATATACAGTGCAGTCCAATAGGCCTTTGGGTGACATTTCCAGACAACACTATAGCTGAACAGTACCTTATGCTTGACACACCAAAAGACACAGAGTACAGTACAGTTTACTGGCTGCGGAGTGACAATCCAGAAACATCAGAAATATATACGCAAAATATTTACAGTGGAAACCATGGATACAAGCCTTGCGTCCAAACTAAACGGAGCCCAAGAGCCCGTTCCACTGTACCATGTATTTTGACCCAAACAGCACCAACGAAGAGTATGCCTCACTGTGGACTGACATGCTAGAAGGAAAGATGTTCGATGTAATTACAACAGACATTTATGTGGGACCACAAGGAGTTGCAGCACCAGTTCAACTGCCAAACACTCTAAAAAGTTGGTTTCAGGTTGCAGACTCGACATCTCACATTTCATTGATGGTAGCAGAAGGCTACTAATATAAAGACTTGGGACCTATGGTTGTCGAGGCCAATCAGACACATGAATGGATTCCCACAATCAGCCAATACATGCATACCTCACCAGACAGTAAATACTTGCGTATTTCACACAAAGGAACAGACACTCTGAAATTTACACAGACTCTGATTGAGCAAAAGAAGTCTGACTCCCTCCTGCTATCAGTTACTGGTATCAGGCAACAGCAATCGCACCACAGATAACTCACATGATGAAGACACTGAGAAACTGTTATCTTCAATCCCTAGCGAGCTCTGGACACAACATTCAACTGACATAGGGCTCATTAAATCACCAGGTCAGGTTCTGATAAAATTAAAACTGAATGTCAGATTTCTGTACCAGAAGAAGTATCCATTAACACCACAGGCTCAAGCAGGGATAATGCTCACAATCGAAGGTTTGCTAGAGGCAGGAGTATTAATTCCTACAGAGAGTCAATGTAACACCCTGATATTTCCTGTCAGAAAACCAAATTCAGATAAGTGGCGTCTTGTACATGACTTGCATTCTATAAATCACATCATCGAAGCAGAGACACCAATTGTTCCAGATCCACATACACTCCCTTCAAACATTCCGGGGGATACTAAATGGTACACAGTCATTGACCTATGTTCTGCATTTTTTAGCATTCCATTACACCCAGACTCTCAACATCTGTTTGCATTTACTTACAATGGACAGCAGTACACATACACCAGACTACCTCAAGGCTATTGTGAAATTCTCCTGACTTATGTTGATGATATCTTAATCTGTAGTCCAACCAAAGAGCAGTGTCAAGCAGACTCATTGTAGGTTTTAAAACTATTGGCTGAAAATGGACACAAAGAAAGTAAGGAAAAATTGCAGTTTTGTAAACAACAGGTTGAGTATTTAGGAAGAGTTCTGCATGGCACTAGCCGGAAGCTGTCACCATCCCATGTTGAGGCTGTTCAAAAAGCTCCTAAATCACAAACTGTTGGTCAAATGTTATCATTCTTAGGAATGGTAGGTTACAGTAGACAATGGATAGTGGACTTCCACTATCCATCCAAGGTTTCTCCACTCAGAGCTCTGATTAAAGCAGCTGATCAGCAGAAAGCATCATAGCCTGGACAACGGAAGCTGTTGCGGCCTTTGAAATGCTTAAAGACAATCTTTGTTCTGCCCCAGCATTAGCCAGTCCAGTTATTAAAAACAGGGATTTGTTAATGCTGTTCTAACCCAACAGCAGGGCCCAAGTAAACAGGCAGTTGCATACTTCAGTACATCATTAGACAACATAGAGAAGGGTATGCCATCATGTTACTGTGGGCTAGCAGTAGCAGCATTTGCTTATCAAAAAGCATCAACTATCACAATGGGCCACCCAACCGTTCTGTACACAACTCATGCTTTGCATGCTTTGTTAACTAGTCCTACATTTGTGATTATGCATGAATGCAAAACTGGCTATGACGTCATCCTGTCTGCACCAGAATTGACAATTCAAAGATGTCACACAGTTAATCCGGTTGACAGAATGATGACCCCACTGGAAGGTGAACCACATGATTGTCAGTTAACATCAGCCACCTACATGAAAGCGTGTCAAGGCTTAGAGAACCGCTGCCACACTCACATTTAACATTTTTTGTAGATGGTTCCTGTTTTAGGGGACCAGAGGGCAATTTGGCTGGCTATGCAATAGTAGCGCCTAGTAATGGCTTGACTAACTTTGTCACCATTTAGTCCACAGCTGTCGATCAACCATGTTCTGCTCAATTAGCTGAATTAAAGGCACTCCTGTACAATTTTTACCGACTCACAGTATGCTTATGGCATGTGTCATTATTTCGGCCCCACATGGGCGCAAAGAGCCCTTTTAAGAGCAGATGGCACACCTGTTACACGTGGTATGGCTATAACAGATTTGTTACATGCTATCACACTACCAGCTAAATTGGCCATTTTCAAATGTTCAGCTCACAAAACAGACGGCTCTTTCTTAAGCAATGGGGACACAGTAGCGGATGAGGCAGCTAAATCAGCTGCGTTAGGACACACTAACATTCTAGTGCTAGTAGATCCAGATGATGAAACACCTCCTGAAGCCGATCTAACCTCATTGGCTGCAGCTCAAAATTCAGCCTCTGTTTATGAACTGTCTAAATGGTTGAAAATAGGTGCAGTTAAACATTCTCACACTGGAATCTGGTCCACAAGGACATTTTGTGTCTACTCTTTCACTTCTTACAACTTTGATTAATTATGTGCATGGCTTGAGCCATTGCAAAAGGGGGGAAGTCATCAAAAGAATTCAAAAGTTAATTCAAGGTTTGGAATTCCTGATAAAATCCGCTCTGACAGTGGCACCCATTTTGTGAACAGAGTAATTCAAAAAGTGTTCCAGTACCTGAGAATAAGGCATCGGTTGGGGTGCGTCTACCATCCACAGTCACAGGGAATGGTGGAGAGAGCTAATAGGACATTGAAGGCTAAATTGGCTAAATTTTTTGAGACTGGCAGAATGAACTGGGTACAAGCCTTTACCATTAGGACTGATGAGTATGAGAATGCAAACTAACAGAATGACTCATCTGACCCCGCATGAAATGCTCACTGGAAGACCTATGCCTGTGCCATACTTACGAAGACCTTATGGAGGCCCTCCACTTAAGCAGCTCGAAGGAGAACTGGGTAACTATGTAAAGCATTTGACTGAAATACACTGAGCTATATTTCAACAGGTGAAAGGTGCCACTGAAGGGAGGATGAGTGAAATCGACGAGGAACTGAGAACCATGCAACCAGGGGACTGGGTGTACGTCAAGGTCTTCAAGCCAAAGTGGAACAAGCCCAGAATGGTCGGTCCACTGAAAGTTGTCTTAGCAACACCCACAGCACTGAAGGTCGAGGGGAAAAATGCCTGGTTTTATCTGAATCACTGCTGCAGAGCCCCAGAACCGGGCACAACGGGGAGGCATGAGACACATCCAGATCCACTAGTGTGGGAGTTTGAAAGGCGGAGATGAGATACAGCAACCCTTGTATCATCACCTCCAGGACAACAGGCAGCTGATCCTACAACACAACCTCCAGGTCAACAAACACCTGATCCACAGCCACCAGAAAGTCCGCCACAAAGTCCTCCACCCAGATCCACTAGTGCAGGAGTTTGAAAGGTGGAGACGAGATCCAGCCACCCTTGTATCACAACCTCCAGGACAACAGGCACCTGATCCTACAACGCAACCTCCAGGTCAACAAACACCTGATTCACAGCCGCCAGAAAGTCCTCCACAAGAGGAAGAGCAGGAACAAGAGGACGATGACCCAGCAGAAGGTACTTCACAACAAGATGTGCGAGATGAACTAGAGCTCATACAAGTCGAGAATGATGGGAGAGTGGAAAGACGAAGGGAGAACTATAACAGTGAAAGAGAAAGACACTGTAACTTTTGCATGAACTGGAGAATGATAGTAATAGTAGTAATGGCAATAACCTGTTTAGGGTTATGGATAGTTGCGTTCACAATAGAGTTTGGCGACTTGGGAGGAACAACTCGCCTTGAAATTCCGATAACACTGCCCGGACAACACAAGGACATTCTGCCGGACAACGAAAACAAAACAAGCAGAGAAAAACAGAGCATTGAGAGTGTGACACATTTTCTGGATGGAGAGGATCGAGAAATATGGGCAAGTTACTTGTTCTACCAATGGCTGGAATATACAGCACAGGAAGTGGCAAATGCCTCATGCATAGTGTGCCATGACAGGACACCGCGAGCTCCCAGCATAATGCCAAAAAAGGGGCTGGAGGACTGTAATGACACTAAATATCACCTACTTCACTTATGCCCATTTGTTTGTCTCCTGCACTCTGTTTCATATGAATATGGCCCGACACGTATGGCTGAAATAAACAGTGCTTGTGAGTTTAAAGAACTAGAGACAAGAGGACATCCACCCACCAGAATACATGTGCCTAAAGGACAAAGATATCCATTTTGTTTATACTCCAGTTGATCGAGATTGTTTCTTGGCAACATTTCAAAGGCCTGCAATGAGACAGCAGACATTTCAGAACGAGTGGTCTTTCCTGTATGGAGTAAGACCCAGCAAAGATACCTTAATTTTAACACACTAATGAATTAGGAGAATGTGAGCCAAATTATGAGTTGTTCACATACCCTTTTGTAGACAGATATACTCGTGTAGTTGAGATTTACAATGACAGAATGTGTATTGAAGAGATACAAAAACCCCGTACCTACCAGCATTTTCTCCCATTGAGATAAAAAATGTCAGCTATTATGTGAAGTGTGTTATAAACTTATCTTATGTGAGAGGAGGACGTTTTGGTTGGTGGACCGGTGTACCACTGGGAAAATGAATAGAAGTCATCACAATAAAGTTATGTCCCAAGGCATAAGAGGGATAAGCTAAGAACTTTGCCAAACATCTCACCGGAAGAGGGCTAAGTGATGTACTGGTAACCTCTCCTTAGTCCTCCAATGGTCCCTCTACATGGCATAAAGTCACATGGGACAGAAGAGGAGGAGCGCTCGGAAGGAGGAAGTGTTTTAATTACATCTTTAAAAATCACATTTTTGTTTTATATAATCATAAAAAGAAAAATACAAAAAGAAAAGAATGTATGTCATCATATATTGCAATCACCAGATCACTAATGTTAATTTTAAGAAAATCACATCTGTACTTGATCATAACACTGGAAGTTATTGCCTTGATTACTGATTGATTGTTAAGCTATACTACTAATTGATCTGATTTTAATTGCTGATTACTCATGTATGCCTTATCAAAACTATTACTGATCATCTCATTATGTTAAATCATATTAAGCAGTAAAGTTCATTTTAATTAGGGTTCAAGTGATGATTGTTCAAATTTACTTGAAAAATGTTAATCACTGGATAATCACTGGAAATGTTATTGCTGATAAAGTACAGGTACAGGTCATTTCAAGCTCTATACAGATAACCAATTGGCATGACATGTGATAGATTTTCAATGATTTGGCTCAGTATGAAAAGCCCACTATTGCTGCTCAAAGCGGCTAGAAAACCACCTAAAATATCTAAATCCTGTGCAGAGCATGAACTGATCGAACTTTTCTCATGTTATACTATATTCACAAGTGTTACTGTCAGGACCAGGTCTTGAACTCAGGTCTCTGGTGTGACAGTCTTTTAGTTGCCACTGAAGCCCCCGGACAGGAGATGAACCCAATAGTCAGATGCCTTCTTAAGTTGCTTCCAAAGAGTTTATTGAAACCAAGAAAAGAGTAAAATAATCCCTTTCTTCAATGCAGTCACAAAACATAAGAGTAGCCAGTCAAAAAAGGAAGAAAGAAATCCACAAGGAAAATCAATGATCTTCAAACAAAAACTCTGGAAAAACTTCCCAAAAACAAACACAGGAAAATACTCCAAAAGGCACGGGAGAAACCGTTAGCACAAGGGCAACACTTACGGCAGTAACTGGCTAGAGAATCACAATAACCAGACAAAGAGGCAGAGAAAGAGCACAGCTTAAATACACAACACAGAACGAGACACATGTGAAAACAATAGAGCTGATAACTAAGGTGAAAATTATAGGCATGAGGGTCCGATGGCGACCTCTAGTGGTCAAAATAAAGCATAACTAAGCCTAAACTCTGACATGTTACACTTAAAGTTGGACGAATCATGTAATTATCAACCAGCACATAGATTGATTATACGAATGATAAACTGTAAACTTTCAGTGTCTGAACAAAGCTTTATTGAGCACTTCTCTTCAAGGGTTTTGCAACATAGTGCTTGACACAGCAAACAGGGCAGCACTTGTAAACCCTGCACTGAGTTTGAACCGCCATTTCAGCAGTATTAGCAGAATCAGCGATGTCAGTCTGGGAGGCCTTCTCAGCAGTTGAGGGGACCTGGACAGCGGCGTCAGCTGTGACACGGCTATGCATAGGGACATACAGTCCATCCAAAAGCGTATTAGTGCCCCGTGAGGTAAAGAGCTCAGCCCTGATCTCACACACAGCCTGCTGAATAGCAGCAATCATATCAAAAGATAAAGCTGGAAGAAAATACACATAGAAAACATCTAAATACACCATGTAATGGAAAATCACTGTAATAATTAATAATAGGCCTGTCGGAGCAATTTTAAGGTTCATTTTATGTTTACATTTAACATAACAATACTCTGCTTAAAATAGTATATTCTTACAGTATTCAACTATATCCTTACAGTATTCAATTATAACTTAAGAGCAGGCTTTGCTTGAGGCAAAAATATGGTAATCATACATAACTATAGAAGTATTGGCATGCTAGTGTAATAACCACACTGAGGTTGGAAAGTGGGAAAAGAGATATATATATATATATATATATTAGAAGCATTGGAGATTGCAGGTTGGTCAGTCGGCCTATCCAATGGCATCATTGGGTTGGTTGACCGGCCACTTGAGCTAATGGGAAATTGGATGAGCAAGGTGCATATCCTGTGACTATTTAATCTTAAAATGCAGGTTATGAAATGCTTAAAGGCTTAGAGCCCAAGATGTGCACCAAGATTGAAGAAAAACAGAAATAAAAACTAGACAAAGTAGGAAATAGACGAGACAGTGTGGTCATAGGGACATTTGGACAGACAGTGAATAAGAAACATAAATAGCTGGGGTGCGAGACCATGTAGTCGCAACACGTGCTTTGCACTGAGCTAGGTGTCATAATGCTGACTTTGCCACATGCAGTTACCCAAACTTGCAAACGTCTAGAACATCGTGTTCAAGGTCAATACTATGTCAGAAGTCACAAGGAGGTGAAAAGAACATCGTGTTCAAAGAATTAAAAGAAAAAAAAAAGAAAAAACAAAGGTTCTAGGAAAGGGGTCGAGATGTTCTGAAGAGCTTTAGAGAAAAAGGCCACCGATAAGTCTGTATGCAAATTAGGTAAGGGGGGGCTCGAATGAAGGGGATGAAATGTTAAAACTGAATTGGATGTATAAATAGTAGGGAATTTTTCAAAGGTCTTCAGACCAGCTGCTCTCTTCAGTAATGTACATCTGACAGGTGTGTCTTGCTGAATAAAGGATTTGCTTGTTCTCATCGGCTGATTGACCAGTCGTTATTTTGGCTAAGTTTGGTAGTTTACTGAATTTCATTTTGATAAGTTTACTGAGTTAATTGATAATGGAAAGTTAAGGGGAAATTGATACAACTCAACAATCATCCTGCGATATGTCCACTCAGAGGGGGCTCTGAGTTCCGACATATTTATTGGCGTCACGAACAGGATGCTGGTATGAAAGGCTGAATTCGAAACCTGATCTAGGACCACAACTACTACGGGCTACAGATTGTCGACACCAAAACAAAAAAGGTAAGCAGACACCTGTTTCATCAAAGTCTGTATTAAATTTGTATTTGTAGTCTGAGTATAGCGGCCCTTTTGAAGGTGTAGCTATTTTGGCCTCATACCAGGAATTAGAGGGTGGATGTGTGAGCGGATGGGAACGGGCAAATAATCTGTCTTGTATGACTGTCTGTGTGTGAAAGGAAGTCTCGTGGATACCGCTATTTGCACATTGTAATGAGCATGCGCCAGATGTGATGACATACTTTGTGGATAGGTCTGAACGGGCAAGTGTTTGGATCCAGTAAAATTCCTGCAGATACCGCTGGGAGGTGGGCTGGGAAACCCCACTGACCGGGTCTGAACGGGCAGGTGGAAAAGTGCACAGTTATCCCTAGCTGTTCAGGGAAGAACAGATTATATTTGTAGGGATGTGGAGGGCCCTCAAGCTGACAGGGTAGTCAGTCAAGGAGAGAAACTTTTCTCCTTGTATGTTTAAATGTGTATGATTTATATTCATGTTCTGTTGTGGGTCATATTGATGATCGACTAAAAAAGTGGTGTAGTGGAGTGGTTTTGGAGATTTGTGGTTTGTGCTGAAAGGCTGGAGCGGTGTGTTGCTGGTGTGCGGGTGGTAAGATAAGCGATTGTTGATGTAGATAATTTGTTCGGTGAGAGGAGGTGGTGGAAAGAGGTAAGTGCGATATATATATACAGTGGGGCAAAAAAGTATTTAGTCAGCCACCATTTGTGCAAGTTCTCCCACTTAAAAAGATGAGAGAGGCCTGTAATTTTCATCATAGGTACATTTCAACTATGAGAGACAGAATGAGAAAAAAAAAAATCCAGATAATCACATTGTCTGATTTTTAAAGAATCTATTTGCAAATTATGGTGGAAAATAAGTATTTGGTCACCTACAAAAAAGCAAGATTTCTGGCTCTCACAGACCTGTAACTTCTTCTTTAAGAGGCTCCTCTGTCCTCCACTCATTACCTGTATTAATGGCACCTGTTTGAACTCGTTATCAGTATAAAAGACACCTGTCCACAACCTCAAACAGTCAGACTCCAAACTCCACTATGGCCAAGACCAAAAAGCTGTCAAAGGACACCAGAAACAAAATTGTAGACCTGCACCAGGCTGGGAAGACTGAATCTGCAATAGGTAAGCAGCTTGGTGTGAAGAAATCAACTGTGGGAGCAATTATTAGAAAATGGAAGACATACAAGACCACTGATAATCTCCCTCGATCTGGGGCTCCATGCAAGATCTCACCCCGTGGGGTCAAAATGATCACAAGAACGGTGAGCAAAAATCCCAGAACCACACGGGGGGACCTAGTGAATGACCTGAAGAGAGCTGGGACCAAAGTAACAAAGGCTACCATCAGTAACACACTACGCCGCCAGGGACTCAAATCCTGCAGTGCCAGACGTGTTCCCCTGCTTAAGCCAGTACATGTCTGGGCCCGTCTGAAGTTTGCTAGAGAGCATTTGGATGATCCAGAAGAGGATTGGGAGACTGTCATATGGTCAGATGAAACCAAAATTTACCTTTTTGGTAAAAACTCAACTTGTCGTGTTTGGAGGAGAAAGAATGCTGAGTTGCATCCAAAGAACACCATACCTACTGTGAAGCATGGGGGTGGAAACATCATGCTTTGGGGCTGTTTTTCTGCAAAGGGACCAGGACGACTGATCCGTGTAAAGGAAAGAATAAATGGGGCCATGTATCGTGAGATTTTGAGTAAAAACCTCCTTCCATCAGCAAGAGCATTGAAGATGAAACGTGGCTGGGTCTTTCAGCATGACAATGATCCCAAACACACCGCCCGGGCAATGAAGGAGTGGCTTCATAAGAAGCATTTCAAGGTCCTGGAGTGGCCTAGCCAGTCTCCAGATCTCAACCCCATAGAAAATCTTTGGAGGGAGTTGAAAATCCGTGTTGCCCAGCGACAGCCCCAAAACATCACTGCTCTAGAGGAGATCTGCATGGAGGAATGGGCCAAACTACCAGCAACAGTGTGTAAAAACCTTGTGGTGACTTACAGAAAACGTTTGACCTCTGTCATTGCCAACAAAGGGTATATAACAAAGTATTGAGATGAACTTTTGTTATTGACCAAATACTTATTTTCCACCATAACTTGCAAATAAATTCTTTAAAAATTAGACAATGTGATTTTCTGGATTTTTTTTTTCTCATTCTGTCTCTCATAGTTGAAGTGTACCTATGATGAAAATTACAGGCCTCTCTCATCATTTTAAGTGGGAGAACTTGCACAATTGGTGGCTGACTAAATACTTTTTTGCCCCACTGTGTATATATATATAAAATATACTGTATATTGTATACATATTGCATATTGACTGTACATGGGCTGGAATAATGTTGTTAAAAATGTGTATTATGTGTAAATAATGTGTCTGAATAATATGTAGGAGTGGGTGATAATTTGTGTGGTAGCTCAAGACTCGAAATTTTTTTTTTACTTTACTGTGAGGTTTAAGCTTTCAAATTATAATAATACTTGTACTTTTATCTTTGTAATAAACTGTATTTTAAATGTTATAGGTTATTATATTTTCAAGTAGAGAGAACAAACTGGGGGTTTTTTCTGGGGTTTTCTTGTGGCTTCCCGCTCAGGCTATGTGTGTGTGTAAACCACCCTCCCGAGGTCTGTGTGTGTGTGTTTTGTAGCTTCCTGTTCACGCTATGTTTGCATGTAAACCACTCTCCTAATATATAAGGCCAGAAGTCAGAAGCACAGCCCTCACATACAACACGCATATTCATATATAAATCATTATCTTTTATTATTATTAAAAAAAATATATGTATGTATGGGAATGTATGGTTGAATGAACTTTGGGTTTCGCTGTTGATTGGTGTCAGTACTGTTTCTGGATCGTCCTTTGACGTGACGGGACTAGGACAGACCAATATCACGCTGACCAAAGTGAGTGATTGATGAACTCCGTAGATAAGGAGACAAAGTGTGAATGTGAGGTACGGTCCTTGTAGAGGAACCTATGAGCTCCATACAAAAGGGGACAGAGTCATGAATGCTTAGCTCCAAAACTTAAATTTGCAGTCAAAGTAAATGCATTAGCTAGTTCTCTTAAACATTACACATATCAGAGGAAGAGTGGTTGGAGATAAAAAATTGTTTGTCAACTGTTGCTGGGTACGTGGCCGTGTGGTTGTGTGGTGCGCACACACACATACCTTTAAATTTCACGTTAATTAAAAGAGCAAGAGTGGTTAACTCTAGTGATAACGATTTAGATAGGGCTTTGTGGTTACTGGATAGAAAGTATATTGAATAAGTAAACAGGTGGGTGGTATATTGATTCTTTAAAGTTTAGAGTAGGGGTTTGCTGGTTATTTTACCTGTATGATTATAATATTATTTACCTTTAATTAATAATTGGTGTTAATGGTATTATTAGTTCTCTAGTGAGTCGTGTATGATTTCTCTTCCTATTTAGCTATGCATCAGCTTTCTGATTTCTTGTTTCTCTGTATTTTTTGTAATGCATTGATGTGTGGATTATTAGTGCATTGATGGATGCTCACTGTTATTGCTGATGATATTTGCTGGTTTATTGCAGTGTTGTTGATTTATTGATGCATGCATTTGATTATCTGATTATTGTTGTTGCATATGTCGTTGAACATTGTATTGCATATACTTATGAGCTTATATAGTATGAATATGTGAATATTGTAGTATGTTTCAGTGCATGAATATATAGTACAGGTGTTACAGACACGCCAGGCTCGCCACACACACACGCACAACGCACGCCCTCTCCAGAGTTTTAATCAGCTGCACCTGAGCACAATCACACTCCACTCTCACGGCACTATATATACCACCACCTGAGCACTTCACGCCTATCCGATCTCGTTATCACCACGTTTCGTGAATGGTAAACGTTTGGACTCTTGCTAATCTCTCTCGTGTGATTCACAGAGACTTCCTGCCACGCCGCGCCACGCCACGCCCTCAGCTCATGCCCCGGGGTTCTTCTCCGTCTCCTCGCCTTACTACTCTGCTGCCTTCCTTAACCCGATCAGCTCCAGCTTTCCCTCTTGCACAAAGATCACCCCCGTTCACTCACCACTCTCCGCGCTCCGCTTTTCCCGCTGTATCAATAAAGCTCCATTGAAAACGCATCGGTGTCTCCGTCCGTCTCTGGTTGTAACAACAGGGGTATAATATATATGTTATGTTCTTGTCCTCATTGCTAGTTTTTTCAGCTGCGTGATTGATGCATTGATTGATAGACAGCTGGTGGATGAATAGATCAATTTAGTATTGTTTTAATTATTGAAAATTAAATTAGATTAAGGATTTAATGGTTGAATTGGTTGAAAATATTGGTGGATATACGTGGGCTTCCTTGATTATGTTTTCTTGATTGTTATCTGGTATAATGTTATAGTTTCTGTGAATTTTTTCTTGGGTGACCTTTGACCTTTGTGGACTTTTGTTTAAATCATCCAAGATTTCATTTTTATTATTTGATTTGCTAATAACTAGGGTTAGGGGTAATAGGCCAGTGTTACAGGTGGTAGGCCCTGTGTTGGGCCACTAGGGGGGGTTTCCAGCAGGGGTTGTGTCATGTTGTGTTATGTCATTGTTTACGTCATGTCATGTGCTTTGTTTTAGCCCCGCTTTTTCCCATTGTTTCCTAATTGATGTTCACCTGTTCCTAATGTTGCACCTAATTATGTTTTTCACCTAATTAATTATCTATGTAGCGTCTTTATTACGTTTTTATGTTTTGTGTTTTTGTGGCGTCATGTCTGCTGTCTCCGTGTGCTTTAAGTTTAATAAAACCCCTGTCTGCTGTCTATCTCCGCACTGGGTCTGTTTTCTTCATGCTATGGATACCGGAAACGTGACAGCCAGTGTGTTGCCAGCTTTTCCTGAAGGAAGTAAGTTGGAGAGAACTCTGGGAACCTCGAGTGCTCAGGCAAATAAACCCCTCAAAGTGTTATCCCATTATTAGTCCATTAGTATATTAAGGTCAAGGTTATTTAGCATTAGCAATTAACATTTAGCATTTGGCTTTAGCAATAGCAATTAGCTTTAATTATTAGCATTAGCATTAGCAGTTAACATTTAGCATTGGCAAGTGGCATTAATTAAGTAATTAATTAATTGAATTTATTAGTTGTACTCATAACTGATAGTTGTAGTGAGGTTGTTCGTCCAACACAGAGTGATTGTTTAGTTTTAATTTAATTTTATTATTGCTATTACGGTCAAAATCAGGGTGGTGTTTTGGGGAAAAAGGTCTGGGAACAGCAGCATTGATTGATAACATAAACGTTAAAAGCAAATAATAGTTTAGGAAAAAAATCCAATATTTTTTATTATTTTTACGTGTGCAAATTAATTTAATTGTTCTGGACATATCCAAACAAAGTCTAGGTCATAGCCCATAGGGCTGAACAGAGGCTGGGTCATGAGTAAAGAAGAAACGCCAACCACGCCCCTAGGGGTGATAATTTTAAAACATGCTGCAGCAGAGAAAGAGATTAAAAAATCTATGAAAAAATGGAATGACCGGACACGTGGGGAGTTGCAGTGGCCACTGGAAGGGACATTCAACAGTGAAAGGTGTGAGAAAATGAAGGAGAGATTAGAGTGTTGGGGAGAGATAAAGAAAGAAAGCAGTGAGAAGACAAACAGGAAAATAGAGATTGTAAAATGGTTTGAAATAGAAGGAGAAAGGCAAAGAGCATTCAGAGAAGATAGGAAAGAAAAGGCTACAGCCCCACCAGAGGAGGAGCTTGTGGAGCAAAAGCCACCCCCATACAGAGAAATGTCTGATACACAAAAAGCAGGAATCTATGTCCTTACGGAAAGTGAACGACCGCAGAGGGTAAGTTTGGAAATACTGGATGGCCACTTCGAAGGTCAAGTGATATGCAGGCCAAGTGAAGGCAAAGACTGAGAAGAAAAGGCAGCGCAATGCTCAGAACTAGAGCCAAAACGAGTGTATCCCAAACTGCAGAGATTCCAAGAGGAAAGCCTGGCATGGGACCCGGAACTAGGAGTAGAAACTGAAGAATGGAAAGAGCATCAAGAAAATTTGAGGAAAGTAATTTATAAAGATGACATACAGTGGCTGAATCTGGGATGTCAGACAAGTACACCCTATCCAGGAAATGAAAGGAGAAAGGGTCATCAACCACCAGAAACAAGTGAAAAAGAGGGACTGTTGACAAAGAGTGACCACCCAAGGGAAGGGAAAGATGAAGACAGAAAAACGAGCATATCCACCCAATGCAAAGAGAACAGAGAAACGGAACCCATGGAGAGAGAGAAAAGTCCCCTGAACCAGAAAGAAGATCAAGACCAGTGTAATGAACAGGGAAAGAAAGACAAAGCTGAAATTAAAGAAGAAGGGAAGTACCACCTAGCAGGAGTAGTGACATTAACACAGACAGTAACAGAGCTAAGACGCAGTGAGATTCAAAGAATAAGGGAAGAAATACAAGGGATGCGAAGACGACTTGATGACAGCGCCCTAACAGTAGACTTGAAAGGGCGGATACAAACACAGTCCAGTATGGAAGTAGAGGAGACAAAAAGAAGATTGAGAGCTATGGAACGAGAAATGGGATGAAGCGGAAGTGCGCAAAGACAAGTAGAGGAGGCAGTCAAGTACCTGTATGACTCACACAGTGAGTTTTTAAAACAGAGCCAAGCAGAGAGCGGAGAAAAGGAGGAGGACCGGCGCCAATTATACCAGGAGGTAAGAAAGATGCATAAAGAGCTGGACGGGAGACTGAACAAAACCGCAGATGAGTTGAAGACTGTACGGGAGCGGATAAAAGGAAAAGAACAACAGAGAGCAAAGAAATCGGTGGTGATTTCAATCATGATAACCAGATCCAAGAAACAGAGACCAGATGAAGAAGACGGAGAGGATGAGGTAAAGGATGGGCTCCCAGAATACAATGAAGGAAGAAGTGAGCAAGCCCAGGGGGCAGCAGCCCAGTTCCCAGTGATAATAAAAGGAAATGATGTGGCCTATGTCCCATGGTCATTCCTGGACCTGACGGGGTTGATAGGCAGACTGCCAAGTATCTGTGAAGGAGCCCAGAAGTGGATTACTCGATTTGAGGAGCAGACAATGGGACAAATGCTAGCCCTGGTAGACATCAAGGCAATATTGTCCCAATCACTAGGAAAGGCAAAAATGATTGAAATATTTCAAAATGTAAATCTGAAGAAAGAGGCAGAGGGACAGATATATGACCCCAGATCATTTGGGCCTCACCGTAACAGAATTTGGCACTCTCTAAGAGATTCATATCCAACACGAGCAGATCCAGGAAGAGTGGAAAAGATCAAAGTGGAAGAGGGTGAAAGTGTAGCAGAATTTGTGTTGAAGCTACAAAAGGCCTGGAGAGAAGAAATGGGAGGAGCATGGGATGAAACAGGAGCAAGCCAGACCCTGTTCCGGATGATGGTGAAGAAGGCTCTTCCAATGGAAGTCCAAGATCAACTAGACACAGTGGTGGTACTGAGCACAATGGCTTGGCCTACTTTTGAGGCTAATATCATACATTATGTGGAACTACATCGACGAAAGAAGAGAGAAGCAAAAAAGGTGGCTGACAGTCTAGTTATGCAGCTCCACAAAGCCCAGCTAAGCGAATTGGCCCGCAAAAAACAAGATAATATGGAAAAGAAGAAAGAAGAAAAAAACGTGGCAAAGCAAGCAGCAGTGCTGGTAGCACAACCAGTAGCACCTCCTGTGGCTCAGCCTGCACTTCCCATGCCACAGCCAGCGGCCATGACACAAGCCATGCCTATAGTTCCACCACAGCAGATGCAAGCAGTGTACTATGCTTCTCAACCACTGACAATGTATCCCCCAGTGCAACAGCACCTGCCCCAGTATCGAAGATGGGGTCAGGGACGAGGACAGGGTCAGGGAGGAGGAACATTTCAGCAACCTATGAGAGGAAGAGCTCCAATGACTCAAGGAAAGAAAGGGTGCTGGGTGTGTTAAGACCCAAATCACCTACAGCAAGATTGCCCGTATGCCTGTCAACAAGAGGGGCCAATGGCGCCCACAATAGACAGCTCTCAGCAAAACCAAGGATGGCAGGGACCAGGAAATTGGACAGAGCCCTGGATTGGACCCAACCAACAGTCCCAAAGACCAATGAACTCGGGAATGGGCCCAATGGGGCCAACCTCAGGAAGTATGTGAAGAGGCCCAGAGAAGCCAGAGAGGGAGCTAGTGCAGTGTACCACCTCGCTGCACCCTGCTCAAGAACCCACTCTCTCGATAGTAGTGGGAGGACAAATTCGCTCGCCATTCTTAATTGACACCGGTGCAACATTCACAAGCATAGGCAAAGAAGGCTCAAAGCTCCCTCTCTCTAGTAAAGCAGTTAAAACAATAGGCTTCTCAGGGAAAACACAGACTTTACGATTTACTGAGCCTCAAGAGCTGAATATACAAGGAGTGACAGTGCCAGCATCATTACTGTTCTCCCCGGAAACTCCAGCGAATTTACTCGGAAGAGATGTGCTCTGCAAATTGGGAGCTAAAATACATTGCAGAGAAAGAGGAGTGTGGGTGGAGCTCCCAGAACTTTTGAGTCAGCAATATGTCATGATGGAAACAAAACAGGAACGATGTGTAATGGACAAGGTCTACTGGCTGGAATTGGATAAACTGAAGAGCAGAATAAGGGACTTATATGCAAAATGGAAACCCTGGCTTATCAAAATGCGGCCTGATTGTAAGGAAAGCAGAGAACCATGGCACTGCACAATGATGTATGATGAAGAAGGACAGAATAAGGAATATGAGGCCATGTGGGACGAACATGTGGCAAGGACACAGTATTCTCTGAAAACCATAGACTTAATAGTGGGACCGCAGGGAGCAGCAGCAGCGGTTCAATTGCCAAAGCAACTCGAACAGTGGTACCAGATTCCAGAGGCTGCTCCTCATGTCTCGCTGCTGATTGGGCAAGGTTTTGAATCAAAAGAGCTAGGGCCAATGGTGAAAGAAGCAAGTGAAGTAAAACAGTGGACACAGGTAGGACAGGGAGTCAGTGTATCGCCAGATAGGAAGTTTCTAAAAATAGGGCAAGAACAAATAGATGAAGTAAAACCACAGACTGTATTGATTAAACAGGACAGAGAGAATGAGGATAGAAAAGAATAAAATGAACCAACTGCCCCAATGGGCAGAAGGGTGTGAACTCACAGAGGAAGAAAGGGGGGACGCATTGACGCGAGTACCAGATCAGTTATGGACAAGACATCAGACAGATGTAGGGTTAGTAAGGTCAGCAGGTTTAGTCAAGATACAGCTTAAGCCAGGAGCACAGTTACCATATCAGAAACAGTATCCCCTGTCAAAAGAAGCAATAGCAGGGATAGGGTCAACAATTGAAGGACTAGTAGAAGTAGGAGTTCTAGTCCCAACAAAGAGCCAGTGCAACACTCCCATCTTTCCGGTCAGAAAACCAAATTCTGATAAGTGGAGACTGGTCCATGATTTGCGACCAGTGAATCGAGTAGTAATAGCAGAGACTCCAGTAGTTCCTGACCCACACACTCTATTATCTAACATTTCAGAAGGAACTAAATGGTACATGGTAATTGACCTGTGCTCAGCATTCTTTAGTGTCCCATTGCATCCAGATTCACAGTTCTTGTTTGCCTTTACTTACGAAGGGCAACAATACACGTACACACGTCTACCACAAGGTTATTGTGAAAGTCCATCAATTTTTAACCAAGTCTTAGCTAGAGACCTGGAAAGCTTGGATGTGTCCAGCACAGTATTACAATACGTGGACGACCTGTTAATTTGTAGTCAGTCGAAAAAGCAATGTATACAGGACTCGGTGCAAGTCCTGAAAACTCTAGCAGTAAACAGGCATAAAGTAAGTAAAGAGAAACTGCAATTCTGCCAGCAAAAAGTTGAATACTTAGGTAGAGTGCTCGAAGGCACTACATGAAAAATCTCACCAGAGCATGTAGAGGCTATTCGAAAAGCCCCCAGACCAGAAACTGTCCAGCAAATGCTATCATTTTTGGGTTTGCCTGGTTTTAGCAGACCATGGATCTGTGATTTTGCTATGAAAACACAACCTCTTAGAGACATAGTAAAAGCTGCTGACCAAACAAAGTCTAGTGCCAAGTTAATTTGGACTACGGAGGCAGAAGCAGCATTTGACATGTAAAAAGTGACTTGTCGTCAGCACCAGCACTGGCATGTCCAGATTATGGCAAACCGTTCTATTTGTATGTATCTGAAAGAAAAGGGTTTGCCTCAGTAGTACTAGTGCAGGAACAAGAAGGCATGGGGAAACGGCCTGTAGCCTACTTTAGCACAGCGCTTGATAGTGTGGAGAAGGGCATGCCACCATGCTATCGAGGATTGGCAGCCGCAGCATTTGCCTATCAAAAAGCATCAACAATCACCATGGGGCATCCAGTGACCCTGTACACGTCACATGCATTGCATGCACTATTGACTAGCCAAAAATTTGTGATTACTAATACTCGAAGAACAGGCTATGAGCTAATTTTATCAGCCCCCGAGCTAACAATTGAAAAATGCCGCACAATAAACCCTGCAGATAGGTTGGTGCTCCCAGAAGAGGGAGCCCCATATGAGTGTGTTGAAGAGACAGAAAAATATTTAAAAGCTAGATCAGACTTAGAATCACACCCACTGTCTGATGCTCAGTATGTCTTCTTCGTAGATGGTTCATGCTATCGAAGTAATGAGGGAAATAGAGCTGGCTATGCGGTAGTGCAATATGATGACAAATTGAGAGTATTTAACACAGTAATGACTATGGCGGTGCCACAGCCATGCTCAGCCCAGTTGGCAGAGATAAAAGCACTAACAGCAGTGTGCAAATTGGGTGCAGGTAAAACATGCACCATATACACTGATTCGGCCTATGCTTATGGGGTGTGTCATGTGTTTGGGCCAATTTGGGCACAGAGAGGTTTCCAGCGAGCAGATGGGTCGGCTATTATACACGGGCCAGCAATTTCTGAACTGCTAAGAGCAATGATGCTCCCAAGTAAATTGGCAATTGTAAAGTGTAAAGCTCATAAGTCAGACGGGGAATGGGTTAGTAAAGGAAATGCAGCAGCTGATGAGGTAGCTAAAAAAGCGGCAGCAGGTGACACATGTGTCACAGTAATGATGCAAGCAGGAGAGCTAGATGAGGAACAGCCACAGGTCACATTAGTTGACGTTAAAACATTACAGGAGTTAGCCACTGTAGAGGAGAAAGAATTGTGGAGTAAACGTGGATTGATCTGGAATGTGGAGAAGTTGTGATGGTATATTTGTCGCCCCGCTAAGTTTTCTTCCAATGTTGATTAAGGAGGCTCATGGGATAGATCATTGTGACCGCAGGAAAATCATTGAGACAATTAGAGAGGACTGGTGGTCTCCATACTTAGCAAGTATGGTGGACAAATTCCTACGAACGTGTGAGCTTTGCTCAGTACGTAATGTTAGAAAACATTTCACGGCACCTATCAGTCACATACCAGAACCCATGGGACCATTTAGGCATCTTGTGATGGACTTCGTAGACATGGGAGCCACAGAGAGAAAAGAAGGAAAAAGGTACATTCTGGTGGTAATAGATCGGTTTAGCCGATGGGTAGAAGCACAGGCTACGGCAAAGAATGACGCCAAGACAGTGGTTAAATTTTTGTGAAGGGAAGTGATTCCTGGGTTTGGTATCCCAGATCAATTAAGCTCAGATAATGGTCCCCACTTTGTAAATGAAATAATGAAGGCGATGGCAGAGGCCTTATGCCTGAAACACCGTCTAGGTTGTGTGTACCATCTCCAATCTCAAGGGATGGTGGAGAGGGCAAACGGAGTGCTGAAGGAGAAAATAGCCAAGATCTGTGCAAGCACAAAGCTGAATTGGGTACAAGCATTATCGCTAGCATTAATGAAAATGCGCTCTCAAACTAACAGAAACACTCATTTAACACCACATGAAATGCTTACAGGACGGCCAATGCCAGTGGCATTTACCAGGGGGCCTTACAGGGGTCCCCCATTAGAGCAACTAGAAGGCGAAATGTCAAGTTATGTAAAACACCTAACCCAAATACATAGACTTCTGTATTCACAGGTTGGTGTAGCCACCCATGTCGCAAAAGTAGAGAGAGAGGAACTTCGTCAGGTGGAACCCGGAGACTATGTGTATGTCAAAGTGTTCAAAAGAAAACATTGGAGCCAACCAAGGAGGGAAGGACCGTTTAAGGTAGTGTTGGCGACACCGACGGCAGTCAAGGTTGAAGGTAAAGAACATTGGTATCACTTAAATCATTGTTGTAGAGCTACAAAGAAAGGACTAAAAGGAAAAGGCACACGGCCTAGGCTAGTGCAACTCGCCATTCGGAAGAAGATACGGACCTAGAAGACATAGAACAATCAGAAGCACCAGCATACAACACTCGGTAAAGGAATAAGAAGAAACTTCAGCAGCAAATAGAGCCCCAAAGTGGTGAGTCTAGTCCAGACCTCATGGAACAGTCAGAGGTCCCCATTTCACCTGTGTATGATTGTGCACCAACGCTAACAGTGCATCAACTCTTTAGGGAACAGAGACAGTAATTATCAGAGCGTTATCAGACAAGAGCCCACGGTGCCAGATCTGACGACATAGCAAGCAAGCATAATGGAAATCAAAATAGCGGGCCGCAAACAGGTGCTGAAACTGTACTGCTGTGTTGTAATGGTTGTGTTAATGTGTACATATATAGGAATACTTGGTATGCTTGGAGCATTTGGCAGAACTGTGTCACCAACTGAATTGGAAAATTCGACTCCTGCAAGCAATTCCAACTCCCCCCTTCCCTCATTGTATTCCATAGAACAATGTGTTCACAGGTTGGTGAAGCTGTACTCGGCACTGAGGTAGAGGAGCTGCTATGCCAGGTAGACTACATATACATCAGAGGGTTCAAGCATAAGCATTGGAAAGAACCATGATGTGGGTCTCTTTAAGGTCCCTCAGTGGAAGGAGGAAGGAGACGGCTTTTGAAACCTAAAAAAGAAATTGCCCAGAGTCTTTGATGTTGTCTGTCTGTTATTTGCAGTGTTATTTGTCCATGTCCATGTTTGTCTATGCTGTCTCTATCTTGGCATAAGTGTTGTGTGCAGGACCTATGGCAACCTTTCAGATGCACCTGATGCCACCATGGGAAGAGCAGCGGACAACTGAGGTGTGACGGGCAGGGGAGGTTTTATCTGGACGGGCGACCAGTCCAGTGTGCTGCATGCTGCAAAATGATGGCCACCCTAGGAGTTCTGTATGACAACAAGGTGGAGGGACTTTCACCCTTGCTGGACATCAACTGAACATTTTGCATAGAAGCGACGTGTCCAACCATCAAAATATTTGCACTGGCTCTAACTTCTATTATGTGAAGTCAACCTGCGGAACCCACTATTGGTGGTGGAACTGACTCATGGCAATGCTTATATAAACTGTACTGTCGATGCTTTAATGAAACTGTGTATGTGAGAATAATGTATGTATGTATGTATGTGTTTATATATATTTGGTGACCCTGGCATGACTGGCTGTTGCGCAAACTGCGGGCAGAGTGGGAATTTTCCCTCAGAATTGGCATTGGGGGTTTTTCGCCCACTCCTGGTTCACCATTCAAGAGCAGCAGGTCATGGGGGAGTGATGTGAGTGTAATGTAAAATGTATGATTATGGTTTTGCAGGGGAAATAATGGGAAACTTTGGGCAGGAGAGAGAGTAGGTAGGAGAAGGAGGTTATAAAAGCATACTTGATACGTTAAATATACGAAATGTTTAATTATGCGGAACTTAGAATGTTTCATGGTCTATAGATGTTTAGTGAGCATTTGTTGTACATTATGGACTATGAATATTTCCGTGGTCTATAATGTGCAACAAATGTTAGATATTATCCATGTGATATATTGGACTGTGTAGTGATGAGCCCCTGGTGAAGTGCTAGTAACCTCTCCCAGGAGCTCCAACAGACTCTCAACGGTACGTAAGGTGCCTGGGTCAGAAGAAAGAAAGAAGTGTGCCTCATCTATAAGTACATTGATTATGTATAAAAATCATATGTATTTTGTTACATAGGATGATGTAGAGTTTATGAGGGATAACAGCACAGAGCAGTAAACTTAAGACACGTACAGGTCAATTGTGAGACTCAAGAGTCTCAAAGGGGGGAGTGATGTCGGAGAAATTTAAGGTTCATTTTATGCTTACATTTAACATAATCAGAATCAGAATCAGAATCAGAATCAGAATCAGAAATCAGAAAGAGCTTTATTGCCAAGTATGTTTGCACATACAAGGAATTTGTTTTAGTGTAACAGGCTCCAGTGCACAGAGATAACAATAACAGTACAAATAACAACAGAAAATAGAATGAGAAATAAAAAATAAAAAATACACATATTTAAATAAGAAAATAAAGTATTTGTATAAACAGAATAGAATAGAATGAGTTGAGATGTAGGGATGTGGGTGTGGTAATAAATATGAGGTTATTGCACTTTTAATTTTTATTTTTATTATTGCCCAATGCTGGGAACATTCAACTGTTCAAAAGATAGATTGCTTGGGGGAAGAAACTGTTCTTGTGCCTGGCTGTCCTGGTATTTGCTGCTCTGTAGCGTCGGCCAGATGGCAAAAGGTCAAAAAGGATATGGCCTGGATGTGAGGGGTCCAGAGTGATTTTCAGAGCCCTTTTCCTCACTCTGGATGTATACAGTTCCTGAAGGGTGGGCAGGGGAGCACCAATAATCCTTTCAGCAGTTCGAACCGTTCTCTGTAGTCTTCTCATGTCTGATTTTGTAGCTGAGCCAAACCAAACAGTTATAGACGTGCACAGAACAGACTCGATGACGGCTGAGTAGAAATGTATTAGCAGCTCCTGTGGCAGGTTGAACTTCCTCAGCTGCCGAAGGAAGTACAGTCTTTGTTGGGCCTTTTTGATAGTGGCGTCTATGTGAGTGTCCCACTTCAGGTCTTGAGAGATGGTGGTGCCCAGGAACCTGAATGACGCCACTGTTGGTACAGTGCTGTTCATGATGGTGAGTGGGGGGAGTGCAGGGGTGTTCCTCCTGAAGTCCACTATCATCTCCACTGTTTTGAGCGTGTTGAGCTCCAGATTGTTACGACTACACCAGGCAGCCAGCTGCTCAATCTCCTGTCTGTAAGCAGACTCATCACCGTCCTGGATGAGGCCGATGACTGTAGTGTCGTCCGCGAACTTCAGGAGCTTGATAGATGGATCAGTGGAGGTGCAGTCATTGGTGTAAAGGGAGAAGAGCAGTGGGGAGAGGACGCAACCCTGGGGGGCGCCAGTGCTGGTGGTGCGGCTGTTTGACTTGAATTTCCCCAGTTTCACTAGCTGATGCCTATCTGTCAGAAAGCTGGTGATCCACTGACAGATAGAGCTAGGGACAGAGAGCTGGGTTAGTTTGGTCTGGAGGAGTGTTGGGATGATGGTGTTAAAGGCCGAACTAAAGTCCACAAACAGGAGCCTCACATAAGTCCCTGATTTGTCCAGATGCTGTAGGATGAAGTGCAGTCCCATGTTGACTGCATCATCCACGGACCTGTTTGCTCGGTAAGCAAACTGCAGGGGGTCCAGTAAGGGTCCAGTGATGTTCTTCAGATAAGCCAACACCAGTCTTTCAAACGACTTCATGACCACAGACGTTAAAGCAACAGGTCTGTAGTCATTAAATCCTGTCATCTTGGGTTTCTTTGGGATGGGGATGATGGTGGAACGTTTGAAGCAGGCAGGGACTTCACACAGCTCCAGTGATCTATTGAAGATCTGTGAAAAGATGAAGGCCAGCTGGTCAGCACAGGTTCTCAGACAGACTGGTGTGACACCGTCTGGGCCTGGTGCTTTTCTTTTCTTCTGCTTCAGGAAGATCTGACGCACATCATCTTCACTGATCCGAAGTGCAGGAGGGGGGGAGAGGGGGGTTGCTGGAGGTGTTAATGGCTGTATAGAGAGATGTTCAGATGGGGCATGGGGTGTTAGAATGGCAGTTTCAAATCTGCAGTAAAACTCATTCAGGTCTTCAGCAAGTTGTTGATTGGCCTCAGTGCTGGGGGATGGTGTCTTGTAGTTTGTGATGTATTTCAGGCCTTTCCACACTGAAGCAGGGTCGTTGGCAGAGAACTGGTTTTCCAGCTTTTTAGCATAGCTCCTCTTAGCCACCCTAATCTCCTTATTCAATGTGTTTCTGGCCTGATTGTACAAGACTCTGTCCCCATTCCTGAAGGCATCCTCTTTGGCCTGACGAAGATGTCTGAGTTTTGATGTGAACCATGGCTTATCATTGTTGAATGATGTGAACCATGGCTTATCATTGTTGAATAACAATAACAATAATAATAACAATAACAATAACAATACTCTGCTTAAAATAGTATATTCTTACAGTATTCAAGTATATTAATCTTACAGTATTCAACTATATCCTTAAAGTATTCAATTATAACTTAAGAGCAGGCTTTGCTTGAGGCAAAAATATGGTAATCATACATAACTATAGAAGTATTGGCATGCTAGTGTAATAACCACACTGAGGTTGGAAAGAGGGAAAAGAGATCTATTAGAAGCATTGGAGATTGCAGGTTGGTCAGTCGGCCTATCCAATGGGATCATTGGGTTGGTTGACCGGCCACTTGAGCTAATGGGAAATTGGATGAGCAAGGTGCATATCCTGTGACTATTTAATCTTAAAATGCAGGTTATGAAATGCTTAAAGGCTTAGAGCCCAAGATGTGCACCAAGATTGAAGAAAAACAGAAATAAAAACTAGACAAAGGAGGAAATAGACGAGACAGTGTGGTCATAGGGACATTTGGACTTGGAGTGAATAAGAAACATAAATAGCTGGGGTGCGAGACCATGTAGCCGCAACGCGTGCTTTGCACTGAGCTAGGTGTCATAATGCTGACTTTGCCACGTGCAGTTACCCAAACTTGCAAACGTCTAGAACATCGTGTTCAAGGTCAATACTATGTCAGAAGTCACAAGGAGGTGAAAAGAACATCGTGTTCAAAGAATCAAAAGAAAAAAAAAGAAAAAACAAAGGTTCTAGGAAAGAGGTCGAGACGTTCTGAAGAGCTGAAGAGATAGCCAAAAAAGGCCACCGATAAGTCTGTATGCAAATTAGGTAAGGGGGGGCTCGAATGAAGGGGATGAAATGTTAAAACTGAATTGGATGTATAAATAGTAGGGAATTTTTCAAAGGTCTTCAGACCAGCTGCTCTCTTCAGTAATGTACATCTGACAGGTGTGTCTTGCTGAATAAAGGATTTGCTTGTTCCCATCGGCTGATTGACTGCTCGTTATTTTGGCTAAGTTGGTAGTTTACTGAATTTCATTTTGATAAGTTTACTGAGTTAATTGATAATGGAAAGTTAAGGGGAAATTGATACAACTCAACATTCATCCTGCGATATGTCCACTCAGAGGGGGCTCTGAGTTCTGACAGGCCACAAAAAGGAGGAGAAGTGACCCTGAGATTTACCTATGCTGTCTTCTGTATTCAAAATGAGTTGAAAGATGAAAAACAAGCTGGAAAAGTCCCACCGATAAGGGCGATTACGTCCACCTTATTTAATAAAATCGGAAATTTAATTATAATGGTATTCGGAAAAGGAACAATGTAAGAGATAATGGTATTCAAAAAGCACCTAAAAAATCCAAAAGAAAAAGAGGTGTGACTTTCCCAGCAAAAGAGTGTTTCAACAATTTGCAACATTGTGAACTGATAAGAGAAATGCATATAATGGACAGCTCCCAGAGCGTTGGGAGAGGTGTTGTTGGGACATTCATGCATGAGCGTTTCAATTTTTGTATCAGCGCTGATTGCAAATAAAACCTTTATCTGCACTTCATCCAGTCTGCAAGATTCATCTTCTTTAGTAAGAGTCTCACTCAACTGAGCTGGTCAGTGTGGAATTGGAGTCAGATAGTGATAAAGTTTTCAGTGAACTAGAGTCAGATAAATTGTTTCAGTGTTAGGTAAAAATATTTTCCACACCTGAATGAGGTATTATTACTGTCTACATTGGGTAACGAGGAGCAAGCAGCAGTCGAATTGCCACCACATTCTGTGGTGTTCAAAAAGCTCCTGGAGGGGATTACACATGCTTTTGATAAGCTTAGCTTAGATTGGCCTGATAAAAGGTTAGCATTGTCTGCTCTGATCTTGAGACTGCTACCTAATGTCACGCCACCTTCCAGCTTCATGCAGGTGTCTCGCATTTTTCCCAGAAATCCACACTGAGTTGTTGAGCTTGTGGAATAATTCTTATTCTGCTGGTTTGTTTTCCTCAGCCACTGCTAGCTATTCAGCAATTGTGGGCCTAGATTAACATGTTTATGTGGCGATGCCTAGGGATGAAGAAACACTATGAGCTATCTCTCCTCTTCATCGGCTGCATAGAGAAAGTCAGCCCTTATAGGCCTATATAGCTGCAGGTTAAGCCGGTATGGTGCTGCACACAATAGTGGTTTTGCAGGTCTACCAGGCTGACCTGATAAAGGAGCTTGTCTGCTGTGAGGGGCTTACAAATTAGGTTTAAACTACGCCAAACCACATATTTAGCCCTCCATTTCCATGGCTGCATTAGTTGCCATGGAGACGCAATCTGACAGGTAAAAGGAAGGAACAAACCTGTTGTTTTAGATGCCCCGATTTCTCCTAAGGGCCTGTTCTTCCCTTGCTGCAGCAAGGAATTCTCATTCTCTGAGAGTGTCAACCAGTAGCCACTGGAACCAGCCTGGCCTCCTGAGGCAGGAAAAAAGGCAAACATGGAAGTCTGAGCCACCCAGTGAAAAATCTTGAAGGCCAGCCAGTGCTTACGGGGAGGTCCGCCAGGCAAGAGAGAACCTGGTGTCTGTCATCTCCGCCAAGCGGGCCAGAAAGAAATTCTAATGCCCAAGGGCTAGGGTTTCTAGAGATGTCCCTTTATGGCCATCTCCACTGCTGCCTAACCTACTACCTTCAATGCATCGGGGTTCAGCCATGCCCATTCATGCTCCTTGGTGTTGCTCCTTATGTGTTATGTGTCAGGGCACCAGGTGAGGTGAGAAGAGCAAGAGGCTAACACCTCTCTCAGACAACCTTGCAGCATGGAAGCTTCTGCCAGGTGTCACAGTGGGTTCTGGATGCTGTGGGGAAAGACTACAGAATCCAGTTTGCATCTAGGTCCATAATTTTGGACATCTGTGCTCCAAATGATGTGCAAAAATCTACAAGATTGAGATGTTAGCACTCAAGGTCATTGTGCCACAGATCTGGTCCAAGGACTGGTTTGTGATGATAATCCTGAAGGATGGCTATCTTCACATAGGCATCTTGCCTGAGCACAGGAGATTCCCCAGGTTTGCTCTTTTGGACTAGTTTTATTGCTCACTCCCTACTAAGTGCATAGAGCAGCTCTGGCATCATTGCACACCAGGGTATCCATGTACTCAATTATCCAAACAACTGGCTTAGTTGAATCAGTTGAGGGATGTGGCAGCCAGGTATCAAGATGCCCTGCTTGCCCACATGAGTTCCCTAGACCCTAGGGAAGTGTGTTCTTTTGCCCTCTCAGACAACCACCTTCTTTGGGACAGTTTGGGATTCAGCCATGAAGCGGGCATATCTGTATCCTGCTCCCATCCTTTCTGCCATAAAGGACATTTGGCTAGGCCAATTCCTCTTGGAAGTGGCTTCATTTATCTCTGAAGAGTTGTCCCACTGTCCCCTGTGGCTTTCTCTTTTCACCAGCCTCTCTGGGGCTGGATATCATGGTGCACATGTAGTCAAGGCTCCATCTGTATGTTTTCCATAATAGCTCTTCTCATGGTAGTCCTAGCCAGGGTATGCCATGAGTCCACCTGTTACTGATGGCTCCTTATTGGCCCACCTGAGTCTGGCTTTACCAACGAGCACCATCCAGAGATGATAGTAGGTCCTACTATCTGGTCTGCCAAATAAGGTTGTGGAGACTGTTGATCTTTCAGCTCTGATGATCTGAAAGATTGGTGTCAGCCTCTGAGGAGTTTCTGACCCTGGAAATGGCTCAGCTATTAGCCTTGGGCTCCCTAAGACTGGTAGGAGTTCTGCAGGCCCTGTCAGTCACCCCCCTCTTGCCTTGAGTCTACTACTTGCATGGTCAATGGCAACCCTGCATCTCAGGGTGGAGGCCTTCAGCCCTCTGCCCCATGGCGTTCCATAGCGTCAGCCATGACACAGCGTCTCGTTCCCTCAAAAGGGAATTATACCAGGTTATGTATGTAACCTGGTTCCCTGAGAAGGGAAAGAGATGCTGAGTTGATGGCCACACTCCAGGCATCCACTCACACTTCTTTAGAAGACAAGTAGAAGCTGGAGTGACATAGATGCCCTTTTATAGTGTTGCAGGTGAGCTTCACTGTCACATGACCTCCTTAGCCAATAGATTTCACACAGAGCTGCAGACACCACTTCTTCCATGATGAAGAGTCTCATTCCCTTCTGAGGGAACTGGATCTAGTTTACTGCCTTGTTAATACAATGCTAGAGTTCCTGCAGAAATGCGTCTTTGAGGGCCTACATTGAGATATGTGGCAGCCATTGCTGTGTGTCACGTGCCTGTTCTCTGGTCTCTCATTTTTTGCATGTTGTCAGGTGGCTGAGGCTTTCCTGCAGACCACAGTGACCTCTCAGTGGTCCTATAGGGGCATTATTCCTCCTCCAGGATATTTGTGCTGCAGCAAGTTTGGTCCTCTCCACACACCCATATCAGGTTCTATAACCTGGTCTTAAAGGGCTAATTGTGCTCTGCTCCTGGTTCATTCATGTTCTTTCACGACCTCCAGGATAGACATCTCCCAGCGTGTGATGACGTTGGTATTGGCGTTCCATAATGTCAGCCGTGACGCCACGTCTCGTTCCCTCAATAGGGAACTATACCAGGTTATGTATGTAACCTGGTTTCCTGAGAAGGAAAAGAGATGCTGCATTAATGGCCACACTCCAGGCATCCACTCACACTCCCTTAAGATGAGTAGAAGCTGGAGTTACATAGATGCCCTTTTATGGTGTTGCTGGTAAGCTACCCTCCTTAATCAATAGATTTCACACAGAGCTTCAGACACCACTTCAGCCATAATGCAGAGTCTCATTCCCTTTTGAGGTAACTGGGGTACATATATAACCTGGTGTACATTTTTGCTTCTCTGTGTTATCTCTATAATCACAATGTTATATGATAATTTTATAAGTGAGTGTACGTGTGCAGAGTGGTTGCTTAAGATGATAGTAAATAACCCTCTTAAGCTGTCATTACAGCTTAAATAAAAGTAGAATCTTGTATATGATCTGTTTTTCCAATCACTGGCTTACTTCTGTGGTATAGCTGATGTATAGGGCAGCTCCTGAAGTCTGATCCTCCTGCAAAAACTTATTTAGGAGGAAAGTTGTTTAACTCTGATCTATATTAGTGTCTGCTGATTTTATGTCAGGAATAAGGAATAGGAAATTTCCATTGTCTTACCAAAGAGACACCCTCATCTTATATGGCTCTTCTAACCATTTTCAGTTTTTGTTTTAAAACAGTATCTGCCTAGAAAGTGGTCTTGTAACCACCACATTTTAACCACCTATAAGAAAACTCATGCTCTGTAATTTTACCCCTTTTTTCAAAGTAGGATATCATGCTACAAATAATTTCCCTAAATCATGACATTTTATGACAAAGAGAAACCAGAAATAATTTTATAAACAAATAAAAAATGTCCTGATGTCTACATACATTCTTCTTCATAGTTACCTCTGTTAACACAATTTCTGTCTAGTATTCTTTATATATTCATCAAGTAGGATTTATCAGTTAATGTAAGAGGAGCTTCTAAATAGAAATCATGTAATAATGTCTGAGCCCGTATGGCTGTAGTATTTATAATATTTAAGCAACACAGCATTTACACTCTCCTTTCTTCCATCTGCAATCAAAGTAACATTATAATGGAAATTATGTTGTAGTACAGCATTAAAAAAAAACACAATAATGAGGATTTCATCAGCTTATTCTTGCTATTCTTCACTCTGGCTTTGACTATTCAGATTATTTAATCATTGCTGGAAGATTGTTATTGTTAAATAAAAGAATTTAATAACTTGACATAAAGTTGCAATTATGGCTAAACATACAATAAAATAATATAATATAATATAATATAATATAATATAATATAATATGTATTTATTTCAGCTATATGTATTGTAACAGATGTGTGTGTGTTGGTATGTGTGTAAGTAGTTTTCAGAGGGCATGGAGAAACTCGTTGCTATGCAGCCTTTCTAGTAGCAGCACAGTTCCATCCATCTGAGACTTTATTTAGCCCTTTTGTCCTGTCCAAGTTCTCTCTGAGTTTAGATCACTCTGTGCTCCTCCCTAGGGATGACAGTAATGTCACACTGCCTCAGGGAACATAGATTTCAGAAGCAGGCCTAAACCTATTATGGATGACTACTTACCATGAAAAAGGTGTGTCCTTCACATGGTCAACCTTATCATATTTTCTGCATGTGTTTCTGTACGCACAGATTCAGAGATAATATAAAAGGTAACATATGGTGGAAAACAAAAGGAAACTATTTTATTGTTTTGGAATTATTATTGTGTGTGCTTTTTTGTCTATCAGCATGTTGCAAATGTTTTGTGAAATCTTTTATAGCACATGTGTTGGAGGATGATTCCTTGTGGGTCCATGAACTCTACCAAGCCTGAATTTAACTAAGCAAATAGGTAATCTTTTGTTGGTGTGGATGGCCCTGCATAGATACCCTTCCAAAAACAGTTTATGTCCAAGTGCAGCCCTTGCTTCAAGTAGAAAATCTCATTTTAGGATTTGAAGTTTACATTATTTATTCCAGAACTCTTATTCACAGTATGCTTATACTGAACATATGTTCAAAACACTTAGTATGGTATGACTTTAATCATCTACAATTGTATATTGATCTTTTTAATAATCCCATTATCTGGTGTCAGCAGAAATGGGATGGGTTCCCCTATTAAGTGTGGTTCCTTGAGGTTGAAGGTCTCTTGAGAGTTCTACATTTTGTATTAATTTTTACCTGGCATGCTCATTAGGAAACTAAAATTAAATCTATATTTAACCAACTTTAATAGGTCATGCACAGGTTAAAACCAGTGCTAACATGTCAGAGTAGTTGGCCTTCATTGGGGCAGAAGACATAGGCAATGAAAGAGAGAATGTAGAGGTGGTAAGATTCTCACAAGTCCTGACAAACTTGGACAACATGATTGAGTAGGTTAGTAATACAGAATCTATGCCTGAAAAGGGTTGGAGCTGCTTTTACATCATAAAGATGCTTTGTATCTAAAATGCTAATATGATGCCCCTGCAGGTCTTCTACAAGTCTGTTATTTTCAGAGCATTATCTATCCAGCATTGTGCTTGTAAACTCAAGGGAACCTTCCCATGCTATCTTGACTCAACACACAAGCACATTTTCAACCCAAGAATAAAAACTGTAAAGCCATGAACTTTAATAAAACATGTACCTCATTCACCTGCACACATTAATATTTCAAGTTAATATATAATCTATTTGTGTGTTTACATAACCAGTGAGAATCCATGAAGTATATACATTGCATATTTCTGAAAGAACATTTTCAGACATGTAATATTTTACATGTATTATATATGTCAATTAAGCTTGATATGCAAGTAGAATTCCAATTGACAGCACCTTTTATAATTTAATATATTGCAGGCAGTTATCAACCTTTCTAGGAACAACACAGATTATAAACATTGTTAGACCTACAAAGTCATTAGACACTAGGCCATTTATAGTCAAGAACATTCTCTTGAACTGTACAACAGAACTGTTCAACCTTGACCACTCTATAAAATGAAGGGCCAAAATGATGCATCAAGGCAGAGAAATAAGGCAATATGTCTGTTTCCAGAGATGCCAAGTCTACATTTGTGTCTGATTATGTTTCTCTCTGTCTCTCACTCTTTTCTTTACGCTATTCATAGAACATAGATTCTTCATTCCAATTTGTCAAAGCAGCAGAGTTTTCAATTAATTATGTTGCAGGGGAAGAAGACAGTGGGCTATATTAGGCTTTTCTGTCATGCCACATCCAAGTCCCCATTTACACACCTCAAAATAAAGAGGTATCAGAAAGATGCCTGGGCACACCAGTAATTAATTTGATAAATGAATGCTTCACCAGTGCAAACAGTAGCAGGCACATGTCTCTCATCAGAC
Organism: Hemibagrus guttatus; assembly: GCA_033459395.1. Taxonomy (NCBI): domain Eukaryota; kingdom Metazoa; phylum Chordata; class Actinopteri; order Siluriformes; family Bagridae; genus Hemibagrus; species Hemibagrus guttatus. The sequence continues at coordinate 16,641,496 of JAUCMX010000004.1, forward strand.
TGTGGCTCGATGCTAATCCATGAGGAGATGGAGTCTTATCTTGCTATTGGATGTCCTTGCATAATAAGTCAATTCTTCAAACTGCTGCCATGTTGGCTAGGAGGAGGGGGTTCCCTACATTTCTTATCAGCTTTGTCTTTTCTGACAAGCAGTTCAGCTCCACATGGTGCTCACTTCTTAGACCTCTTAGACTTTGTAGCCTGAACTGGCTAATAGGAGGCCATCCTATGACCCTACTTGTCCCAGCAGACAGATTAGTGAGATAATTATTGGTAGGTAAGACCAAGCATAGCGGCATGTAGAAGTGGTGGTAAGGCTAAAGGCATCCCTTTAAATATAGAAAAATACAAATGATGGATCAATTGGCAGCTGTTTGCCCAAATTGGTGGAAGGTGCACCAGTAACACTGACAGGAGCCAAGTCCTTGGTAAGAAAAAAGTGGGGTGGCCTTAGACATGGCACAAACCAATTAGATAATTAAATTTTTTCATTTTCCCCCACCTTCCCATGTCACTGCTGTTTGTTTTAGGAAAGCAGGTAATGATGTGCTGTAATGACCAATATAATTAGTTAATGGGAAGGCAAGTGGGTGGCAAGAAAGGAATAATTGAGAAAAAATGCCCTATTGGTCCTGCAAGTACACTAGACTGGTGGAAGGCTTTCTATGACTGTCTTTAGTGGTTTTCAGGGCACTGAAGATAATTTGTAATGCTACATCATGCATAGAAACCCTAATGCTCACAAATAAATCCACACACTTTCGATCATCTAATATATATGTGCACTTTTGGCACTCAAAATCTTCTCAGTAGCTTTGAGTGCAGATCATGTCACTATGAACTCTATAAAAGGGTCTATGTCTACTCACTTAATTAAATAGAAAATATTAAGTTGTAGCAGAAATAGTGTATATAGTAACCAAACAAGCAATATGTGACATATATCAGACAGAGAGATAGATAGTGTTACGGGTATCGGGGCTGAGATTGGACCACTAGGGGGCTCTCAGCAGGGGTTTGTCTTGTCATGTGTGATTTTGTTTATGTTGGCCATGTGTTGTTGTTAAGCCCCGCCCTGTCCTATTGTGTCATGATGAATATTCACTTGTGCCTAATGTGTCCATGATTATGTTTCCTATTTATAGTCCTGTCTGTGTCTGCTTTGGTTGCTAGTCCTCGTTTGTATGTAGGCCGAATGTAGTGTCGTGGTTCATGTTTGTTTATGTTTTATGTTTAATAAACCCCTGTCCGTGTCAAGCTTCGCGTTTGGGTCTGTTATATCCTGCTGGACACTACCGGCCGTAACAGACAGACAGACAGACAGACAGATAGACAGACAGACAGACAGACAGACAGACAGATAGACAGATAGATAGATAGATAGATAGATAGATAGATAGATAGATAGATAGATAGATAGATAGATAGATAGATAGATGGATGCTTCCATTCCTGATATTTTAAGACTGATGTTTATCGCAAAGGATGCATTTGCCAATACTTTACTTATTTTTATTTATAGTTAGTTGGATGGGTATTTACTCACTATTGGATGGAAATGTAATTGTCTCATTAGACTGCTGTCAGGTGACTCATAAAATAGCTTTTAAAGCTGCTTAAGCATATGCTCCATCCGGCCCATGTATAGCCCTAACCGAGAGAAGCTATATGTTTTAAGGCCCAATTAATAATTTCAGCAATTCATGGCACATGATAATAGAATAGAATAGAGTAGAATAGAATAGAATAGAATAGAATTCTATTATTATTAATGTCACAAATTCCTTTATTGTTACAACAGAATCTGGCTCAACTATCTCAGAGGTGCTAAGTAAAAAAAAATTCTAACAAAAATATTATGAACAATAAAAAAAATATTGAACACAAACAAATATACCCATGCATGCAGTCATGTACATTTACTTTATTGCAAAGTTATTACACTTAATTTAATGAATTAAAATTACTAAGACAATGGTTTTGTTTTGTACATATAAAATAACATTTTAAATTTTGTATGAATGCCAAAAGTCTGACAGCAGATTCAGCAGTGACTAAAGTTACTATTCATTAGTTTGTTACTAACACACAAAGTGGTCAGACTTTATTCTTGTTTCTCTTATTTTCTGACTCTGTCTCCTTTGAACTGTAGTTGGTGAAATGAGAAGTTTAGAAAAAAGGGAGAAAAGGCAGATGGGAAAAGGTGGGACTAGACAAGAGAAAATGTCACAACAGGAAAAGTCAGTGAGGCATAAAACTGTGCCTCGGTGAGTGTGAGGTGAGTGGTTTCTCACTCTGTACCGTCTGTGCCCTGGGTAAAACTATCAGAGAGAGATAGTGAGAGAGAGAGAGAGAGAGAGAGAGAGAGAGAGAGAGAGAGAGAGAGAGAGAGAGAGAGAGCGAGAGAGAGAGAGAGTGTTTTGTTTTTCATTTTAATAATAATGTTATCCTTTCACAGTGTGTCTTGGTATGTCAGAAGACAGTTTCTTAATTGCCAGAGTAATGACTTGAAATCCAGATGATGATGCAGGTGTAAAGGTTAACATTATATTGTTCTGACAAACTACATTCAGAGAAATGGCTGCAAGGCAGACGTATGTTTCCAGCTTCAAGCACCAGTCCTAAGTGGTTTTGTTTGGTTGCTGGATGCAAGCTATCTGAATTCAGTGACTGCGATCAGTCATAATTCAATGTGCTAATATTGTTCTTGCCTTTTCTTTGTCTGCTTTTGTTTTGGGTAACAGGGGGCTGAAAATAAATTTTTTTCTGTGATTCTTTTATGTTGCTATGAGTAACAACGTTATGAAAATGGGATTCTTTAGATACATTGTTGTGAATTTGACCCAATATTTAAAATAATGTGAGAAACCAAAATCCATAACATTTTTGAGGGATGGAGATAGAGAGGGTGTGAGAAGTTCACTGGCAGGCTTATCACAGTGCAAGGTATTAAGGTCAATGTGAAAAACAACCCAGGGGCACATTTCCCAATACATGCACACACACACACACACACACACACACACACACACACACACACACACACACACACACACACTACAGTCCCAGCATTATGCTACAGAACCCAAACCCATTGAGTCATTTGCCAGAAAACATGACATGACCTTTCAGATTCAGTGAACATCAAGCTTGAGAAATACTGGTGTGCTTTTCATCTCTTCATCCCTTCTTCAGATACTTCAGCCCCACAGAGACCTGAGCTCACTGCAAGTAACTACTCCCCATCAACTACTCCTCCTTTATTGTGCAAGACTAAGGGAAATACTATGTTCTGGATTTAATATATAGTGTTACTAGAGTCTATGTATTATATAAAGCTGGGACCATCCATAGTAGGTATGTAAAACATGCTAAATATGACCACCTTGTCTTGCAGGGGTGTGTCTAGAGCATTGCCCCAAAAAAGGCTAAATCTATAGTATACCAAGTAAATCCTATTGTTTATTATTTTTACAAACCCGATTCCAAAAAAGTTGGGACACTGTACAAATTGTGAATAAAAACAGAATGCAATGATGTGGAAGTTTCAAATTTCAATATTTTATTCAGAATACAACATAGATGACATATCAAATGTTTAAACTGAGAAAATGTATCATTTTAAGGGAAAAATAAGTTGATTTTAAATTTCATGGCATCAACACATCTCAAAAAAGTTGGGACAAGGCCATGTTTACCACTGTGTGGCATCCCCTCTTCTTTTTATAACAGTCTGTAAATGTCTGGGGACTGAGGAGACAAGTTGCTCAAGTTTAGGAATAGGAATGTTGTCCCATTCTTGTCTAATACAGGCTTCTAGTTGTTCAACTGTCTTAGGTCTTCTTTGTCGCATCTTCCTCTTTATGATGCGCCAAATGTTTTTTATGGGTGAAAGATCTGGACTGCAGGCTGGCCATTTCAGTACCCGGATCCTTCTTCTACGCAGCCATGATGTTGTAATTGATGCAGTATGTGGTCTGGCATTGTCATGTTGGAAAATGCAAGGTCTTCCCTGAAAGAGACGACGTCTGGATGGGAGCATATGTTGTTCTAGAACTTGGATATACCTTTCAGCATTGATGGTGCCTTTCCAGATGTGTAAGCTGCCCATGCCACACGCACTCATGCAACTCCATACCATCAGAGATGCAGGCTTCTGAACTGAGCGCTGATAACAACTTGGGTTATCCTTGTCCTCTTTAGTCCGGATGATATGGCGTCCCAGTTTTCCAAAAAGAACTTCAAATTTTGATTCGTCTGACCACAGAACAGTTTTCCACTTTGCCACAGTCCATTTTAAATGAGTCTTGGCCCAGAGAAAATGCCTGCGCTTCTGGATCATGTTTAGATATGGCTTCTTTTTTGACCTATAGAGTTTTAGCCGGCAACGGCGAATGGCACGGTGGATTGTGTTCACCGACAATGTTTTCTGGAAGTATTCCTGAGCCCATGTTGTGATTTCCATTACAGTAGCATTCCTGTATGTGATGCAGTGCCGTCTAAGGGCCCGAAGATCACGGGCATCCAGTATGGTTTTGCGGCCTTGACCCTTACGCACAGAGATTGATCCAGATTCTCTGAATCTTTGGATGATATTATGCACTGTAGATGATGATAACTTCAAACTCTTTGCAATTTTTCTCTGAGAAACTCCTTTCTGATATTGCTCCACTATTTTTCGCCGCAGCATTGGGGGAATTGGTGATCCTCTGCCCATCTTGACTTCTGAGAGACACTGCCACTCTGAGAGGCTCTTTTTATACCCAATCATGTTGCCAATTGACCTAATAAGTTGCAAATTGGTCCTTCAGCTGTTCCTTATATGTACATTTAACTTTTCCAGCCTCTTATAGCTACCTGTCCCAACTTTTTTGGAATGTGTAGCTCTCATGAAATCCAAAATGAGCCAATATTTGGCATGACATTTCAAAATGTCTCACTTTCAACATTTGATATGTTATCTATATTCTATTGTGAATAAAATATAAGTTTATGAGATTTGTAAATTATTGCATTCCTTTTTTATTCACAATTTGTACAGTGTCCCAACTTTTTTGGAATCGGGTTTGTAACTTGAATAAAATCAGTTTTAATCAAATGTAACAACAAAGCACATTTTTGGTTAATGTACTTTTTTGTCATCCCTGTATATATCCATTAAGTTAAATTTATTTAATAACCAGTATTTATTTTTAAGTATTTTCATAAAACTAACACAAGTTTATAAAATAAATCTGAACAATTTTAAAAACCCAGAAGCATAAATGTCATAAACCATTGTCTTTTAATAAGCGGTTTGGTCATTACAATATACAGTATTTTTATTCACAATATCTTTAAAATAAAAAGCTTGCCCAATTTGTTCAAAAATCGCCAAAAGTTGTTCTAACTATAAATTAATTGAACAGAATGCATATATATCATTTCACATGTAAACAACTAAATTAATGCTAGGCCTGACACTTCAACTGACTATCTTCACTCTAAAAAGAAATGTTTAGACTCAACAAAAAAAATGAAAACATTTTGCATTAGTCTTTTTGAGTTATGACAACTTCATTTGAAATTATATTGAATCAACATACTACATTGCGTTGGGGGAATTAGCTTTTCCTCTTCAGTTAAAGATTATTTTAAATATCCCTTACTGTAAAATCGAACTTGGCATCAGGCCAACAGAGGGAGCGCTCGCCCGAATTCTAACGCACCCATGAAGAACACTTCCGGGTTTTTGCCGTATTAAGCAGCATGTTCGCGACGTCACAAAGCGAAGTACTGTTCCCAGAACGTGCCAAGCCGTGTTTGGATTTACTGGGTATGGACTTTGTTTTTTGTTTTCCGGTTTTCAAGTTTCAGTTTGTGAGTTTTGGTTTCGTTTGCCTTTTCCGTGTTTGATTTTGCCGGTTTTTGAACCTTTTCTTCTGGTTATCCTATTACGTCTTTGCTTAACGTTTTGGTTAATAAAGATTTGCGTATGGATTCTCAAGCTTCTGGCTCAGGCCAGTCCTTACAGAATACTTCACCAGAAGTGGATCCAGCAAATCTCCAGGCTGTGATGCATCAGGGAGCTATCATCCGGTCCTACAAGGAGCAGCTCGCAGCGCTACAAGCTACGAGTGAGCCAGACAGACAACCACCACAACCTGCCGTCTGTCCTCGCTACGATGTGACTGGTCATGATTCAGCACCAATCTCCAGAGAGGAGGCCCCCGAGCCCATGCAGCTGGGTCATATATCGTCAGAGGAGTGACAACGCCGCAATCGCCTGCGCCTGTGTTTCTACTGTGACAGCCGAGGACACAGAGTGGCAGAGTGCCCGGTGCTACCCACAACAACTAATGTGAAGGAAAATTACTGTAACTCCAGTTTGACATTACTGATAAAGCTACACTCTAATCCCATGTCATTTGTTGTTATAGCGCTGATTGACTCTACTACTTTCAATTAAGGCAGCAGTGGAAGAATGGCGGCACTAGTTAGAAGGAGCCCAGAACCCCTTTGTTGTCTTAACGGATCACCAAAATCTGGAATACTTGCGCAATGTTAAAAGATTGAACCCCCACCAAGCCCGCTGGGTGTTGCTTTTTACCCATTTCCAGTTTTCCGTAACCTATTGCCCTGGCACCAAGAATGGGAAAGCGGATGCCCTGTCCCACTGTCACAATGTCACGACCTCTTGTGCTCTCCCTTGCAACTAGAGTCCATTCTTCCCTCATCTATCATCCCAGCCCCTGTCCAATGGGACTTAATGGAAGACATCCAAAGTGCCCATGCTGATGAGCCTCCCCATCAGCCTGTCCACCATCCAGTGTCTACGTGCCCTCATCACTTTCCACGCGTCATACAGTGGGTTCATGAGGCCCTCAGCCCAGGCCACCCTGGCATCCGCCGAACCATCACACTGCCACAGAATACAGGCCTGTACCGCCTGTGCCCAGTCCTAGACCGGCCAACAGCTCCCTGCAAGCCTACTGGAGCCTCTGCCCATACCCAAAATGACCCTGGTCCCCCATCACAGTCAATTTTATCACGGATTTGCCCAGCTCGGGAAGTTATACTACATTGTATCTGACCGGGGTGCCCAGTTTACCTCCCAAGTGTGGCGGGCCTTCTGTGACCACCTGGGGATCAACGTGAGCTTGAGCTTGGGCTACAACCCTCAGTCGAACAGACAAATGGAATGACTAAACTAAGAGCTCGGGAGGTACCTTAGGGTGTACTGCAGTTGAGAACAGCATGAGTGGAGTGAGTTTCTGCCATGGGCCGAGTACACCCAAAACTCACTCATTCACTATTTCACTGTTTCAGTGCACCTTGGGGTTCCAACCACTATTATTCCTGTGGTCTGGGTAGCCCTCGGATGTCCCCGTCATAGATGATTGGGCCCGCCATAGCCAAGGGGTATGGGAGATAGTGCGTGTCTGACTACAAAGAGCTATCCGTCACCAAAGACTTCAGGCCAATCATCGCAGACGCCCACACCCCGATTATCAGGTGGGGCAATGGGTCTGGTTACTACTCCAGCTTCCTGCCATGTACTGCATCGCACAGTCATTTCATGTGTCACTCCTCAAGCCAGCCCACACCCAACCGAACACTGAAACCACTGGAGATGAACCACCGCCGCGTCTGGAAATTGATGGGTCCCCCACCTACAAAGTATGGCGGCCTCATAGATTCACGACGCCTCAGAGGGCGCTTACAGTATCTGGTGGACTGGGACGGATATGGCCCGGAAGAACGTTCCTAAGCTGACACCCACGGATCCTGGATCCCTCCCTTATAGAGTAATTCCATCAGCTACACCCAGACCGACCAGCTCCTTGCCCCCGGGGTCGCCCTCCCTGTAAAACCCTGTAACCTCAAACTTGGCATCAGGTCAACAGAGGGAGCCCTCACCCAAATTCTAACACACCCATGAATAACATTTCCGGGGTTTTTGCCTGTTGGTTCGCGACACGACAAAGCCGAAGTATTGTTCCCAGAATGTATCAAACCGTGTTTGGATTATATCACTATTTGGATTTCCTGTGTATGGACATTGTTTTGTGTTTTCCGGTTTTCAAGTTTCGGTTTCGTTCGCCTTTTCCGTGGTTGATTTTGCCGGTTTTTGAACCTTTTCTTCTGTTTGTCCGATTATGTCTTTGCTTAGCGGTTTGGTTAATAAAGATTTGCATATGGATTCTCAAGGTTCTGCTTCAGGCCAGTCCTTACACTTACTTATCAACTATTAGCCTAAGGGCAAGTGTTTAAGTTAATAACTCATAAAAATTATGTTGCTCCTACTTGGCTTTACCATATTATTTTAAAGCAATTTTATATGTTGTCTAGCTAATTACTATAATAATGTATACAACTTTTTAAATAGCAACCATTTTAAAAATTAAATTGCTCCAATTAGATTTTTTTCAGGTTTCTTTTTCTTTTTGTAGGGTTTTCTTGTTTTTGTTCATGTAGTAGCTTTTAAGAAAGACATTAGTTTAACCACTATTTTTGTGCAATTCACTTTTTTAATTTTGAACTGCAGTTGAATATTTTAACAAATTATATTAAAATCTTGCAAAAACAAAATGCAAATAAAAAACAAACTCAAATTTCAAGTGATCCAAAAAAAAATTATTAATAAAGAACTTGGCCATACTTGGCCATCACAGCAAAGGTAGGTAGACCTTTAATGGTAGGCCTGACAATTGCATTAAATATGTAGAAGCTTTGTAAACATACCTTATGTGTATTGGAAAGTGCAATACAACAGATTTTGAAAACACCCAAATACATCTTAAAGAAGTATCTGCTTCTCCTTCTTCTTCTTCTTCTTCTTCTTCTTTTTCTTCTTCATCTTCTTTCGGCTTTTCCATTCAGGGGTCACCACAGCGAATCATCTCTTTCCATCTATCCATATCTTCTGTATCCTCAACACTTGCACACACTAGCTTCATATAATCATTTATTACATACATATACCTCCTCTTTGCCTCCTGCCTGGCAGCTCCATGTCCAACATTCTCCTACCGATATACTCACTCTCCCTCCTCTGAACATGTCCAAACCACCTTAATCTGGCCTCCCTAAATTTGTCCCCCAAACGTCCAATATGATCTATCCCTCTGATGTACTTGTTCCTAATCCTGTCCAACCTTGTCACTCCCAAAGAGAAGCTCAACATATTCAGCTCTGCTACCTCTAGCTTTGACTCCTGTATCTTCCTCAGTGACACTGTCTTATTAAATATACAAAACATAGTTACTCTTCCACAGTCGGAAGCGCTCTCAGATCACTATCTTGTTTCATTTAAAATGCGTCTTAGGCACGACCTGCGCAATTTGCCACATCTCCATATTAGGCCTACATTTACATCTGCTACTGCAGAGGGATTTACCAATAGTCTCCCAGAATTATCACGCATGATTGGTTCACCATCTGACCCCACAGAACTTGATTAGGTGACTGATTACCTGGAGTCTGTGTTTCACAACACGCTAGATAATGTAGCTCCACTCAAATGGAAAATAATTAAAGAGAAGAAACTAGCACCCTGATACAATGACCACACATGAGCTTTAAAACAATCAGCTAGGAAACTAGAACGTAAATGGCATCAAACTAAATTGGCAGTATTTCAGTTAGCGTGGAAAGAAAGCCTTCTGAGCTACAAGAACTCTCTTAGTACTGCTAGATCAGCATACTTCTCTGCCCTAATCTAAGATAACAAAAACAATCTTAAATTTTTATTTAGTACCATAGCAAAACTAACTAGGAGTAAAACCACTGTAAAAAAGCGCACACCTTCTTTATGCAGCAGAAATGACTTCATGGATTTTTTCAGTGGAAAGATTGACAATATCAGGCAAAAAATTCAGACTATTAATTTAAAACCAAATTATTCGATAAGTAATCCTTTAGATAATATAACTATTTCTGATCAGAGCTCATCATGCTCTACTCCCCTTCAAGAGCCTGATCTAGTTTCACTAATTTCATCTTCAAAACTTTCAGCCTGTATTCTAGATCCTCTGCCCATGTCTTTCCTTAAACAGATATTAGCAGTAGCTACCGAACCTCTTCTAAAAGATTATAAATTCTTCCCTTAGCACTGGCTATGTGCCTAAGTTATTTAAGCTAGCAGTTATCAAACCTCTGATTAAAAAACCTGACCTTGACCCCTGTCTGCTGTCCAACTATAGGCCAATATCAAACCTGCCCTTCATCTCCAAGATCCTAGAAAAGGCTATAGCACAGTAGTTATGTTCATACCTACATAGGAATAACATTCATGAAATGTATCAGTCAGGATTTAGGGCTCATTATAGCACAGAGACAGCACTGGTTAAAGTGGTAAATGACCTGTTACTGGCTTCTGATCAGGGTTGTGTCTCCATGCTGGTGTTACTCGATCTCCATGCAGCTTTTGACACCATTGACCATGCTATTCTTCTTGATAGGTTAGAACATGCTGTTGGTGTTAAAGAAACAGCCCTCTCCTGGCTCAGGTCTTATTTGACGGATCATTATCAGTTTGTCGATCTAAATGGTGACTTCTCTATGCATACTAAGGTTATATTTGGTGTTCCACTAGGTGCTGTCTTAGGCTTAGGCCACTGTCACTGCAGGCTTGCTGATTAGGGATAAATAGGGATAAAATAGTTTAATAATTTAATGATTCTTTTTTTCCCTCTATTTTCTGTTTCTCTATTTTTGTAAAGCTGCTTTGAGAAAATTTCCATTGTAAAAGGCACTATACAAATAAATTGAATTGAATTAAACCATATAGCATGGCCAGTCTCACCACTGTCTTGTACACCTTCCCCTTGATTCTTGCTGATATTTTTCTATCACACAGAACTCCCGACACCTTTCTCCACCCATTCCAACCTGCCTGCACTCGGTTCTTTACTTCTTTCCCACACTCTCCATTACTCTGGACTGTTGACCCCAAGTACTTAAACTCCTGTACCTTCTTCACCTCTTCACCCTGTAACCTTACTGTTCCACGTCCCTCCCTTTCTCTCCAGCTCAAACCTCCACCTCTCCAGGTTTTCCTCCACCTGCTCCCTGCTTTAACTACAGATCACAATGTCATCTGCAAACGTTACTGTGCAAGGGGACTCCTGTCTGACTTCCTCTGACAACTGGTCCATCACCACAGCAAACAGGAAGGGGCTTAGAGCCAATCCCTGATGCCGTCCCACCTCCACTTTGAACTCCTCTGTCTGACCTACAGCACACCTCACCATTGTCCTGCTCCTCTCTTACATGTCCTGCACCACTCTGACATACTTCTTTGCTACTCCTGACTTCCTCATACAGTACCACAGCTCTTCTCTTGGCACCCTGTCATACGCTTTCTCCAAGTCTACAAACACACAGTGCAACTCCCTCTGACCATCCCTATACTTCTCCATCAAAATTCTCAGAGCAAAAATTGCATCTGTTGTGCTTTTTCTGGGCATGAGGCCATACTGCTGCTCACAAATTTCCACTACCTTCCTTAACCTAGCTTCCACTACTCTTTCCCATAGATTCATTGTATGTCTCATCAACTTTATCGCCCTATAGTTGCTGCAACTCTGCACGTCACCCTTATTCTTAAAGATCGGCACTAATACACCACTTCTTCATTCCTCAGGCATCTTCTCATTCTCTAAAACCCTGTTAAACAAACTAGTTAAAAATTTCACTGCTGCCTCTCCTAGACACTTCCAGACCTCCACTGGGATGTCATCAGGACCAACTGCCTTTCCACTTTTCATCCTCTTCAAAGCCTTCCTGACTTCATCCTTTCTAATCTATCTACTTTTACTTATCTACTCTTTTTTCCCCACTCATTTTCCTCATACATCATCTCTTCAAAGTACTCCTTCCATCTCCTCTGTACACTCTCCTCACTTGTGAGCACCCTTCCATCTCTGTCCTTAATAACTCTAACTTGCTGCACATCCTTCCCATTTCCTTCCCATCCCTCTGCCTAGCTAAACTCTACAAGTCCTTCTGTCCTTCTCTAGTGTCTAACCTAGTGTACAACTCATCTCAAAGAAGTGTGACCACCTCAAAATCTCAATTTCCATAGATATAACCGCCAAAAGCCAAGTAGCATGTCATGGAACTTTCCAAGAGGCTAATCTGTTTATGAGTCAGCCCACATCAGTCATTTTCAAAACACAAAAAATACATTCTCTTTGGGCTAAAATATGTATTTCTTTAAACATATTTGTTTTGTCAACTTTCAAGACAAGATTTCTTGAACATAAACATAACAAAACTAACCTGACAGAGAAACATTCTCAGTTTTTTTTTGTCTTCAGTTGACTTCAAAATACAAATCAATGTCAGAAAGTGACAGTGTTCAGAAACAGATGGAATCTTTAGAAAATATTGTTCTTGAGACTCATTACTATTGCACTGGCTTGCAGTCCATCAAGGTCAAGGAACAACTTCTGAAAAACTTCAAAAGTGTATTTAAGTTGCAGTAGCTCAGGTTGAGAGCATACATTATGCCTTGTTGAAAATTTCCTTGAAGAATTGCATAAATCAAATTCTAATCAAGTCATAATTCTATGTTTAGCCTAATTATAACTACAGAAAATTAATCATTAAATCCTATTATTATTATTATTATTATTATTACATTACTCTAATTTACTTTAGTCAGTTAAAATAGTAGTCTTTAAATAAGATTTAATCTAATTTACTATCTACTCAAATCATTTAAGCATTTAATAATAATTAGACTGATATCTACGTTAAGCAGTAATCATCTAATAATCATAACAGACTGTCACGTTTCCGGTATCCAAGGCATGAAGAAACAGACCCAGCGCAGAGATAGACAACAGACGGGGGTTTTATTAAACTCAAATACACGCAGAGACAACAGACATGACGCCACATAAACACGGAACACAAAGACGATGTAAAGACGACGACCAGCCCCAAACCCTGGCAAAAGGCCGCTATAAATACAAACATAATTAGGAGTAACATTAGGAACAGGTGAACGATAATCAAGAAACAATAGGATAAGGCGGGGCTAAAACAAAACACATGACATGAATAGAAACATAAACAAAGACATAACACACCCCTGCTGGAAACCCCCCCTAGTGGCCCAACACAGGGCCTACCACCCGTAACACAGACAAGTTACTCAGATTAAGCACTGATTATTTTAAGTCTTCATCTTAAATCAATATCAAAACAGTATAACCTTTAGATGACAGTTGAAATTTACTAACAATAGCATATGGATAAAATCTAATAAGTTTAAAAAGAAAAAATAAAATAAATAGAGAGTCATAATCAGGTAGTGAGTAGTTTATTAGATATTAACCATTGTTTTATGACAACGCGAAGGTTCATTACAAAAACAGAGATTAGCAACTACCAGCTTATTCTTCAGCCGAGATGTCAGCCAAGTGGGCAGTAGGAGATGTTGGGGAGTAGGAGCAGGATGGAGAAAACGGGGAGAATGAAGACGTAGAGGAGGGAGAAGAAGGCGGAGGAGAGGGGGAAGGACGCCCAGCGAGATTAAGGGCATCAGGTTCCAGCTCATCAGCAAGGTCAGGCACATCATCAGGGTCAGGCACATCAGGTCCACTCTGCAGAGGGGAGGCTTCAGCCAGGGCAGGGAGGTTATCCAATACATCAGATAGGAAGCGGCTAAGTTCAGCCACAAATCTTAAGAGATGAGCACTCTCAAAGCAGCGTCTCAGGCTTCGGCAGAGAGGCCTTCGGCCGGCAACGCCAAAGCCATGTGCTCGTCTGTCTTGACGCTCCATGGTATTGTCAGGATCAGGTCTTGAACTCAGGTCTCGGGTGTGACAGTCTTTTAGTTGCCACTGAGCCCCCGGACAGGAGATGAACCCAATAGTCAGATGCCTTCTTAAGTTGCTTCCAAAGAGTTTATTGAAACAAAGAAAAGAGTAAAATAATCCCTTTCTTCAAAGCAGTCACAAAACATAAGAGTAGCCAGTCAAAAAAGGAAGAAAGAAATCCACAAGGAACATCAATGATCTCCAAACAAAAACTCTGGAAAAACTTCCCAAAAACAAACACAGGAAAATACTCCAAAAGGCACGGGAGAACACGTTAGCACAAGGGCAACACTTATGGCAGCAACTGGCTAGAGAATCACAATAACCAGACAAAGAGGCAGAGAAAGAGCACAGCTTAAATACACAACACAGAACGAGACACATGTGAAAACAATAGAGCTGATAACTAAGGTGAAAATTATAGGCATGAGGGTCCAATGGCGACCTCTAGTGGTCAAAATAAAGCATAACTAAGCCTAAACTCTGACAGGTATAGTGAGTATCAGCAAGGTCACACGTTCTTAAAAACAACGTGTACGGCAACCCTGGAAACAGGAGAAGAGAACGTCATAACAACTCTCAGATAGGACAATAAATATGAAAGTAATATAACATTAATGTAATATTATATAATATATTATATAATACATGTATAATAAACAAAATATATACAATAAGAGGAAATTGACTGGGGGAACAAAACAGCCGAATAAGAAGTCAATATAATATTAATAGAAGTACACAGTGTACTAAAAACAAAGTATACCACAGAGAGAGAGCGTAAGGAGTAGGTAAAGAGATAAATAGTGCTGTAAGGTCCCGGTGGGAAAAAAACAGAGGTGTCAGAGATGGAAGAGGCGAGATGATGCAGAGGCAACAGGCAAGTGGCTGTGTTTATAGATTAGGTGGGGCAGGGCCCAAGCCCAAGTTAAATCAAAACAGTGAATGAACCTTTTCTAGTGGCTGGTATTACCCAAAACATGGAACAAAGTAAGCAATCACTGAATGACAACTAAGCACAGAAGTAATGTAATGTACAGGGGAAATACAAAAAAGGGTTGTGATAGAAAATATGGGAGGTAACTACACTAAACCTAACTGAACTAGCTGCAGAGCAAAAGTAAGGTTAAGCCTCAGATAATAAAACCAACAGTGAATAAAGATAAAGGAATAAAACCTAATTAAATGTTGGGAAGGGAAAACATCTCAATACTCTAAATAAATGCACAAAACAAGCCCTCAAGCACTCTGATATAGGGGATATGATCAATAGGTTCCTACAATATAAATTAGTAAAAAACCTAATTTCTGCAAATACTGTAACCTGGTAATTGTGATAGACAGGCCTTGGCCTGACCCACAGGCCGGGCTATTGGTATCCTTAAGGCCATCAGTTATGGACAAACGAAGGGGGGTTTGATTTTATGGGGCCTATTCAGCAAAATAATCATCTATCGTCAAAACAAGCACTGACAAACAAGTGTAAGGAGGGGTGAAGAGGCCCCTATATATAGGAGACATTTATGTGGGGGGCTTTGCACTTGACCACATCAAGCTCGAAGCTGTGTTTTTGAGTGCCAATAAAGCTGGTTTGCTTCTTCTCATTCAAGCCTGAAGGAGTTTCATTATTTTCTTTCTTACAATTTAGCAAAGTGTTTGGTAAATATAGGTAATTGCAGAAGACTTCAGAACCACCCAGAAGAGTGTCCATTCAGAGGGGACTCTGAGTTCCGACAGCCTATCAGCAAAGCACAGCACCTTCTGACTGCAGTCCCTTCTGAATTCAGATAATCAATTGATCTATTTTATTTAACATTTATACACATGCACATACACACAAGCATGAGAAACATGATGGTAAAATGCACACATGCATGTTCCTCTTTTATCACAGAACTGTTCAGTGACTAACTTTGCCTGCTTTACAGAAGTAAATTTCTATCACGGTTTTAAATTGATCACCATGAGGTTCATTGTGTAAAACAGATTCTTGTTTGCATTCAAAAAAATTTACTGAGATCTGATACTAAGTATAGTCAAGAATAGATTGACAGAAAACTATGAGGAAAACATCAAAATTAAATTAAAATTTTTAATAATTGTCAGCTTTGACATACCAGAATTTTGAATACACTCACTTTCAATTTTATATCCCTCACAAAAAAGAGGTTTGGTTTATATGACCAAACTAAGTTATGATAAGTTAGGCATGCAAGTTTAATGATATACTAACTGAACAGCTTTGGGGAATTTTTTATTTTCTTCCATTTGTTTTTGATTGACCTTCAGTTGGTCTCTACATCTTGGTATTTTTCTTGACCCTTTTCAGATTTTATACAATAACTGAACCAGTTAAGCCACAATCATTTGTTAAATTCTTCAACGAGCCCTTTTCCTTGCTGCTGCTGTCAACAACTATTCATGTTGATTTGGTCTGAAGTGCAATATATTTAAAAAATGTAACTGACAATGAGTAGTGCAGGAGCAAGCTTCTGCCTTTGCATTTACACTATGCTCAGTAAGGATTTAATTTTCTTTCAAAATACTAAATTACTTACACCAAACTCCTTGAACAGGTCCTCTTCCTTCTCCCCAAGGTATACAACAAGGCACCAGATGGCTACTTCTCTGCACACTTCAATTGTATTGTGCTATATATATGTATAACATATACTCTCTTCTGTGTGAACATGACTTACAACAAGCTCGACTATGTCTTTGAGCACCAGAAGTACTTCCCAAGCTGGTTCACTCTCAGGGATTTTTGATCCAATAATGAGGGGTAGGAATCGTAGCAATGACCAGTTTTCATGAGCGTTCCCTCCGACATGTTTCTTTGCTGCAAAATGCAGAGGAACCTGCTGTGGATCATCTGTCTTATTAGACCATTTGCAGGGGAATGTTTTTATGCTTTTGTTGAGTTCCTCAAGAGTGAAGTATTTACTCTTAATGAACACTTGAAGACATAAACCCAGTTCTTGAGGGACTATGCCCTCAAATAGGTTATGCAACAAATCAGGTGGGTAACCTGACAAAACACTAAAGTACTTCAGATTCTCTGTAAGTGCACATTGCCTTTTGACTCCACAGACATGTGTCAGAACAGGATTCTCCTGCACAGTCTGGACATGCATTTCATGTTGTTATTTGGTTCTGAGTTGAAATGCCCCTGTTCTTACTTCTTCCACCTGAGACTCTGACTGTTCACCCAGACAAAATCTACACACAAGAACCATTTTCAACAAATCCCCTCATGGAATGGGCCCCAATATTATCTGCCACAACACTAAACACTGTTCCTTTGACTCTTCTGGGACATAATGGGGCATACAGCCCCTCCTGTTCTAAGCTCACAAAATCCTTTAGCAGTGGCTCCTGTATAATACTATAACCAAATCTTTTCACATCGTCAGCTTTGCAGAGAATTGCTAAGAATATGGAGCTCAGTGAAGATCTGAGCAGTGCAAGAACACCAGCTAACACCCAGTACACAGCAGTGACTGTGTTTTTTCCTTGATGTACCCAGAGGATTGCATATCTCAAAGTCATCTACATAGAGAATGATAGCAATGGTAGGATATTCTCCAGAAAACAACTAATTTGTTTTATAATAAATGCCATCAGACAATGCCCTGTACTGTCATTGTTACTTTGAGCTTCACCATCATGGAAGATAAAATCCCGGATCTATTTCCAGGTCAAAGCTTGAAGCAATGACTTGAGGATAGGGACATACTGGAAGCTTCTGTTTTCCACCTTACTGAGCACATCACTGGTTCCACCACACCAAACTGCTTCTTAAAAAATGCTCTTATTTTATACACAGAAGAAAGTGGACCACCACTACTCGGAGTAGAGGTAAAGGGGTTGGCATCACAAAGCTCTGCCACCATGTCTGACACAACAGCCTCATCAATCTCACAATTCTGCTTCCTCAACCAGGACTGTAAAATGTCTTTGATGATGGCACCTGATGCTGAATTGGATATGAAGTGTACCTCTTCAATAACTTCATCAGTACACCTGTTTGATACATTAAATATGCTTGCCAGTTAGAAACAACAATGCTAATCTTTTTTCATTGAGGTTTGATAGATCTCTCACATCATCATCATAACCATCATCAGTAATAGGAAATTCTACATATTGAACACCCATGTCACTGGAGTCATCTAGATTTTAAGAAAATGCATACATCTTTAGCAGGTCTTCTTTAAAGTCATGCAGTGAGTGAGGTGTATGCTTTCGGTTTCTGTGGAAGGCAAATGTTCCATAAATATTAGTGCTGAAACTGCAGTTCTTAAAAATACGTCACAGTCTCATGGTTTTTCAAATGTTGACCAAGGTGTTCAAAAAACTCTCTCTGTGGATATTGCACTAGTGCTATAACACTGGAAAGTGAAAGAGAGACTTTCTGCAGATCTGACAATTTCCTAAGCTTCATGAGAGTGCTTTCTTTGAAGATGTGATCTAAGGCTACCCCACATTTTGAAGGAACAAAAACAGTCTTGGTGAATACATGGCCAAACAAGCAAAACCTAAATAATGCTTTTCCCATCAGCTCTCTTGCTGAGCACATATCTCAGTGAAACTCAATAAAACAAGTGTAAATTCATTACTTTAGTAGAGATTACACTTATTGATGCGCCAACAAGTAATGTGCCACTGGACATTTTACAAAACATTCTGTGCATATTGCCATTTGGTGCAATCTTGCATCTCAGTCATTGTCTGCAGTGGTGGCCGGTCAAAGTTAGCCAGAGAACACTGCTAAATATTTCTGCAAAATAAAATCACTTAGTCATACTATTTCCCTAATCTAGCCATGGGGGTCACAATCCAGTGACTTCTGTGCCGCTCCCAAGCCCGGATAAATAGATAGGGTTGCGTCAGGAAGGGCATCCAGCGTAAAACATTGCCAAATTTAACCATGCGAATCGTCAGTACTAATTTCATACCGGATCAGTCGAGGCCCGGGTTAACAACAACCGCCATCGGCGCCATTGACCTACAGGGCGCTGGTGGAAATTGGGCTACTGTTGGTCGAAGAAGTAGAGGAGGGAGGAGAGTGCACAGACAGAGAGAGAAGAGGAAAGGTAAGAGTGTAGGACTGAGAATAGGAACTCTGAATGTTGGTACTATGACAGGGAAAGGTAGAGAGCTGGCTGATATGATGGAGAGAAGGAAGGTGGATATACTGTGTGTACAGGAGACCAGGTGGAAGGGTAGCAAGGCGCGTAGTATAGGAGCAGGATTCAAGCTGTTTTATTATGGTGTGGATAATAAGAGAAATGGGGTAGGTGTGGTCCTGAAGGAGGAGTTTGTGAGGAATGTTCTGGAGGTGAAGAGAGTGTCAGACAGGGTGATGAGTCTGAAGTTAGAGATTGAAGGGGTGATGTTGAATGTTGTTAGTGGTTATGCCCCACAGGTAGGTTGTGAGTTAGAGGAGAAAGAGAGATTCTGGAGTGAATTAGATGAGGTGATGGAGAGTATTCCCATGGGTGAGAGAGTAGTGATAGGAGCGGATTTTAATGGACATGTTGGTGAGGGGAGGGGGGCACGGTGGCTTAGTGGTTAGCACGTTTGCCTCACACCTCCAGGGTTGGGGGTTTGATTCCCGCCTCCGCCGTGTGTGTGTGTGTGTGGAGTTTGCATGTTCTCCCCGTGCCTCGGGCGTTTCCTCCGGGTACTCCGGTTTCCTCCCCCAGTCCAAAGACATACATGGTAGGTTGATTGGCATCTCTAAATTGTCCGTAGTGTGTGATTGCATGAGTGAATGAGAGCGTGTGTGTGTGCCCTGCGATGGGTTGGCACTCTGTCCAGGGTGTATCCTGCCTTGATGCCCAATGACGCCTGAGATAGGCACAAGCTCCCCGTGACCCGAGAATAGTTCGGATAAGTGGTAGACAATGAATGAATGTTGGTGAGGGGAACGGAGGTGATGGGCAAGTTTGGAGTTAAGGAAAGGAACCTTGAAGGACAGATGGTAGTGCACTTTGCTAAGAGGATGGACATAGCTGTGGTTAACACTTATTTTCAGAAGAGGGAGGAGCATAGAGTGACTTACAAGAGTGGAGGTAGGAAAACACAGGTAGACTACATCCTATGTAGAAGAGGCAATCTGAAAGAGATTAGTGACTGTAAAGTGGTAGTGGGAGAGAGTGTAGCCAGACAGCATAGGATGGTGGTGTGTAGGATGACTTTTAGGGTCTGTAAGACGAAGACGTCAAAGATAGAGATAGAGAAGAAAACCAAGTGGTGGAAGCTGAAAAAGGAGGAATGTTGTGAGGAATTTAGACAGAAGTTGAGGCAGGCTCTGGCTGGTCAGGTAGTGCTGCCAGATGACTGGGAAACTACAGCAGAAGTAATCAGGGAGACAGGGAGAAAGGTGCTGGATGTGTCATCTGGAAGGAGGAAAGAAGATAAGAAGACTTGGTGGTGGAATGAGGAAGTTCAGGATAGTATCCAGCGAAAGAGGTTAGCCAAGAAGAAGTGGGACATGGACAGGACTGAAGAGAATAGACAGGAATACAAGGAGTTACAGCGCAGAGTGAAGAGGGGGGTGTCTAAGGCCAAGCAGAAGGCATATGACGAGTTGTACACTAGGTTAGACACTAGAGAAGGAGAGAAGGACTTGTACAGGTTAGCTAGGCAGAGGGATCGAGATGGGAAGGATGTGCAGCATGTTAGAGTTATTAAGGATAGAGATGGAAGGGTGCTCACAAGTGAGGAGAGTGTACAGAGGAGATGGAAGGAGTACTTTGAGGAGCTGATGAATGAGGAAAATGAGAGGGAAAAAAGAGTAGAAGGGGTGAACTCAGTGTGTGGAAGTGGAAAGGCAGTTGGTCCTGACGACATCCCGGTGGAGGTCTGGAAGTGTCTAGAAGAGGCAGCAGTGGAATTTTTAACGAGTTTCTTCAACAGGGTTTTAGAGAGTGAGAGGATGCCTGAGGAATGGAGAAGAAGTGTGTTAGTGCCGATCTTTAAGAATAAGGGTGACTTGCAGAGTTGCAGCAACTATAGGGGGATAAAATTGATGAGCCATACAATGAAGCTATGGGAAAGAGTAGTGGAAGCTAGGTTAAGGAAGGTAGTGTAAATTTCTGAGCAGCAATATGGCTTCATGCCCAGAAAGAGCACAACAGATGCAATTTTTGCTCTGAGAATTTTGATGGAGAAGTATAGGGATGGTCAGAGGGAGTTGCATTGTGTGTTTGTAGACTTGGAGAAAGCGTATGACAGGGTGCCAAGAGAAGAGCTGTGGTACTGTATGAGGAAGTCAGGAGTAGCAAAGAAGAATGTCAGAGTGGTGCAGGACATGTATGAGAGGAGCAGGACAGTGGTGAGGTGTGCTGTAGGTCAGACAGAGGAGTTCAAAGTGGAGGTGGGACTGCATCAGGGATCGGCTCTGAGCCCCTTCCTGTTTGCTATAGTGATGGACCAGTTGTCAGAGGAGGTCAGACAGGAGTCTCCTTGGACGATGATGTTTGCAGATGACATTGTGATCTGTAGTGAGAGCAGGGAGCAGGTGGAGCAAAACCTGGAGAGGTGGAGGTTTGCGCTGGAGAGAAGAGGAATGAAAGTCAGTCGTAGTAAGACTGAGTACATGTGTGTGAATGAAAGGGAGGGAAGTGGAACAGTAAGGTTACAGGGTGAAGAGGTGAAGAAGGTACAGGAGTTTAAGTACTTGGGGTCAACAGTCCAGAGTAATGGAGAGTGTGGGAAAGAGGTAAAGAAGCGAGTGCAGGCAGGTTGGAATGGGTGGAGAAAGGTGTCAGGAGTTCTGTGTGATAGGAAAATATCAGCAAGAATCAAGGGGAAGGTGTACAGGACAGTGGTGAGACCGGCCATGCTGTATGGTTTAGAGACAGTGTCACTGAGGAAGAGACAGGAGTCAGAGCTAGAGGTAGCAGAGCTGAAGATGTTGAGAGTGACAAGATTGGACAGGATTAGGAACATCAGAGTACATCAGAGGGACAGCTCATGTTGGATGTTTGGGAGACAAAGTTAGGGAGGCCAGATTAAGATGGTTTGGACATGTTCAGAGGAGGGAGAGTGAGTATATTGGTAGGAGAATGTTGGACATGGAGCTGCCAGGCAGGAGGCAAAGAGGAAGGCCAAAGAGGAGGTATATGGATGGAATTAATGAGGATATGAAGCTAGTGGGTGCAAGTGTTGATTATGCAGAAGATAGGGATAGGTGGAGAGAGATGATTCGCTGTGGCGACCCCTGAAGGGAAAAGCCGAAAGAAGAAGAAGAAGTCATACTATTTCCCTGTTAGACATATTATCATTTATTTAAAATAAAAAAAATCTAAACTGTATTTCGTTTCTATATGTGTGCAGGGCCCCAGACAAAGAAATGTCTGGGTTTTGTTGTTAGCGAATCAATGTCCACTTTTGTTGTTAGCGAATCAATATTGTTTTTACATGTTTGGCCTCATGTGATTGGACCATTCTCAATGAGTCTCATTACCGCTCATCAGATTTTTAGTTAACTGACAGGTGCTGATTTATGTGGAATCAAGTGAAATATCTCGAGAAAATGGCAAGCCAGAAAGAAACTAGACCAAAATGTATTTTTAAATAATGCCAGTGGCCTGTGATTAGGCAACTTTCCAGTGTGTCTGTTTTTTTTAATGATTACCTTCATTAATTCATTACTTATAATAAACCCACATTGAACTCAAATTCATCGATTCATAGTACATTTATTGCAAGCTTTACCAGTTGACTTTAACAGTAACATTTTCAATATTTTATCTTAGCAGTAATGATACATAATCACCTTATAAATGGCTATTTACAGTTCTGTATCACTAACAGTTTGATTTTAAGTTTGCTTGCGACCCCCCAACCTACCCCAAATTTTTTAACACCAACTGCCACTGATTCTCTGCATCAGTGATGTGGGCATTGGTGGCTCAGTGGGAGGTTTCTCGCCTATCATGCGGCAGGTCTGGGTTCAAACCCCAGCCACTGGATGCAGTGCTGGTCCCAAGCCTGGAAAAATGAGAGGGTCCTGTCAGGAAGGGCATCTGGCGTAAAACGTTTGCCAAGTTGTTGTGCAGATCAGTTGGTCCGCTGTGGTGACCCCGAGCAGCTGAAAGCAACTTCATTTGCATAAAATCAGATCAGTGACTGCACAGCCAGCCTTTGAGCTTATGCTGGGACTGTTAATTATAATATATTTCTGCATCTAAAGCACTTATTGTGAATGAAATGATTATTTATCAGAAGTTTAGTATTCTATGCTTAACTGAAACATGGATTGCACCAGATGAGTATGTATCTATCTATCTATCTATCTATCTATCTATCTATCTATCTATCTATCTATCTATGACATTTCCAGTCTGAAGATATCTCGGACCATTATATCATTTCTTTTAAAATAGATAGATAGATAGATAGATAGATAGATAGATAGATAGATAGATAGATAGATAGATAGATAGATAGATAGATAGATAGATAGATGTCACTCCTTTTGGTGTGACAGAAAAAGAGAATAATAAAAAAACTGAAGGATTAAAAAAAATAATAAAAAGGATTACAAATATTGACTACCTGATAAGATGGGACTGTTCAATAGACATAAAAAGAAATAGCAGCAATAGTGTGATCTGACAAGCTTACACACAAACATTAAAATTGGATTTGAAATGAACAGTTGAATATATGTATATAACAATAAAAATAAATTTCAAAATAAAATAAAAAAAATCAAAATAAGCAATAAGAGTAAATTTCAAAATAAAATTCAAAATAAAATTAATCTACCTGATCAGATTGGACAATTTAGATATAAATTTTTAAAAAGAGTGAGTTATTCCACTTAACAATATTGCACTTATAAACAGCGTGATCTGACAGGATTACACCTTGTATTAAGAAAATGTATATGTAAACAACATTCAAAATGAAAAACAATTTAAAATAGATATAAATTTAAGTGCAGTTGAGTCTGAAAGAGTGAGGTATGAATGTGTTAAGTGCTGAAGCAAAAGCTCCCCAAGATGATAGGAGGAAGAAAACGTGAGAGGAACCAGGCTCAGAACCCATCCTCATTGTGCAACCAAGAGCTATTGAGGAACTTATATGTCAGTGTAGTTTCTAAGTTCATATTGACTTAGCACTTATTCCTTCCTGCTGAAAGTTGACTGAGGCAATGGCAGTTCAAAGTCCCCTGGGTCACAGTATGTCCACGCAGATCTATCCCTAGCAGATCAAAAGTGTGACTGCAATTATGAGTTATATTCTGATTACTTTCTGAGCCTAGATAAGATTAACTGTGACATTATAGTGAACAAATTAACAACAAACAAAACTAGCAGCCCAAAATTATTAACAAAAATGGAAAATTAAACCGTATAATTTAAATGTGTAAACAGGCATGAAACCTGTGGCAAACAATTCAAAAATTGATTGAATGCCATATGAGGGTACAGGTTTATCCAGTACAGGATCATACATTGTTGTACGCTGTATGAGGATACAGCTTATACACATTATAGGATAATAGGTTATTAGGGCACAGGGTACATTATTGCATGCCATATGTTGTCAAAGTATTCAATGCAATAAAATTTGTCAGCATCTAAACATAAAACAATAAAGAAATTTAAATTAATTTAGAAGTTAAAAAAGAGGCTTAAGAATAAATAGAGTACACTGTAAAAAAAAAAAAAACTGTTTAAAGTCCTTAAACAGTTGTAGAAGGATGGTTGATCTGCTAGCTGGTGAGGGGTGATGGCAGTTATTGCTTTTAGAAAGAAACTACTCTTTAGTCTGTTTGTGTGTGACTTGATGGCTCTGTACCTTTTCCCAGATGGTAAGGGAGCAAACATTCTGTGTCCATGGTGGGTGGAATCTTTAATGATGATGCTGGCCTTTGTGTGCAGCCTACTTAGTGTCCAGATTTGGGAGCTCAGTGCCTATGATGCGCTGTGCTGTTTTAACTACCCAACATAAGTCCTTGTAATTTTCCCCAGTACAGCTAGCATACCACAATGTGATACCATATGTGAGTATGCTCTCAATGGTGCTGCAACAGAAGTTCACCAGGAGCTGTACATGTAGCCTGGCCGGGTTCACTTTCCATAGGAAGGATAGCTCTGCTTTCTTCAGCAGATGAGAGGTGTTGATGGACCATGTTAGATCCTTTGTCATGTAGATCCAAGGAACTTGATGTCATTCACACTCTCCACTATCTCTCCATTTATATGCAGATGGAGATGAGTCCTTGTGGATCTCCTAAAGTCTACAATGATCTCTTGGGTTTTTATTGTGTTCAGGACCAATTTATTGTTTGTGCACCACTGAATCAGATGTTAAACCTCCTCCCTGTAAGCCTTTTACTCATTATCAAATATGAGTCCTACTAATGTGGTGTCATCATCAATACTTTACTTTTGAGGAATGGATTGAGCAGCAGTCATGAGTAAAGAGGGTAAATCAGGCTGGGCCTGTGTTGAGAACAATAGTGGAGGAGGTGTGATTCCTTATGCAGACCTGTTGTGGTGACCATGACCAAATGTGAAAAAAAAAACAAGAAAGTGCAAATCAACTATTTCATTTTATACACTCAGAAACAAACTCAGATTATTGTCATACTTACAGGCATATAGTATGTAACCTATGCTGAAAAATGACTTTACAACTCAGACTGTACTGCTGTCAGTCTACTGTGTCTTTCATTACAACTGAATATGTCACTGTAACTCAAACTCTACCTATGGGGTATGGTGGAAGGACTGCACTCTAGGAGGGTAGCACAATCACTAACATCTCTTTGTTTCCAAACAGCTCCAAACAGATCATCCTCCGTGACCATAAGCAGAGTCATGTAAACGTTTACAATCTGCACCTGTATTCATGAAAATTCTTAGTGCAAAGAGTTGCTCCTAGTGACAAAATTCTAAGAAAATCCTTAGAAATGTGGACATTTCCATTTAAAATTAAAGAGAAGATCTCAGTAAAGATAAAAGTTATTCACAAAGAATCTCAGCCCTTAAAAAAACTCTTAAGGTCAAACAGTGAGTTAATAAGATGCTACAGATTAGATCATGTAGGGATTATGTATGTCATCGATCTTATTAGGGATATAGTAACATCTCCAACATAGTGCAGAAATGCTATAGCAACAGAAATGAAAGTAGTCACTACATTAAGATATTTGGAGACTGGGAAAATGCAACTATGCAGCACTGATGATATGGGTCTGTCATAACCTCCTATAAGACTGATCACAGAAACAATTACAGCAAATTCAGAACCTCATATTGTGATGCAGTTTATTTCATTTCCACTGGACATTTCCACCTTGCAGGCTCCAAAGATGACATTTATGAATATAGCAGGCTTCCCCATTGTTGTCAGAGTTGTTGATGGGACCCACGTCCATATTATTGCACTGTCAGAAGATAAAGACTTTCATGTAAATAGAAAGAGGTACCAAAGCATAAGCATTCTCAGCTTAGACAATTTATTGCAAATTTGAGGATATTAGGCATTGTTGCAAAATGACATAACAAAACATGATGCCAGGATACTGGCTGAGAGTGGTCTGAGTCATCTGTTTGAACAATATCATGTTCCAGCAAATCCACTTGTTAGGACTTGTTAGGAGACAGTAGATATCCCTGTAAACCATGGCTTACACCTTACCTCCATCCTGACCAAGGTCCATAGCTACTTCCAACCTTCCATCACAGGACTAATTGACTACAAGCCTGTCGCTCTGACATCTTTCGACATGAAATCCCTTTTAACAGCTGGTATCAGCCCACCCAAGGAATATAATCGGAAAGGTTTTGGATCCCCTGCAGTTTGTCTACCAGACAAACAGTTCAGTAGATGATGCAGTCAACATGGAGCTGCACTACATCCTTGAATACATTGACTACCAAGGGACATATGCACAGATTTTGTTTGTTGACTTTAACACTAATAATTAATAATAGCTTTTAATAATCACAGAAATCCTCTTCTCCAAGCTTCTACAGCTTACTGTACCCCCTGCCGTCTGTCAGTGGATCAGTCTGCATATTGGCTGGTATGGTGGAGTCAAGCTTAAGGTTAAGCGGCTGGTACTGTGGTGGAGTCAGATCAACCTGGAGCTGAACACACTTAAAACTGTGGAGATAAACGGATTTTAGAAGACACCCCTCAACACTACTCCCCCTCACAATATTCAGTAGCCCTATGTCATACTTTCAAATTTCTGGGAACTTCCATTTCCCTAGAACTGAACTGGGAGTCCAAAATAAACAAATCCGTCCTTTGCACATCCATCACCATCTGGTTTACTCCTCCCTTCTGGCAGGTGCTACAGAACCTTGAACACCAAAACTGGTAGGCATTGGAACAGTTTCTTTTTGCAGGCAATCACCCTCATTAAAAGCTGACCTTTATTATATGCAACTTGCCATTTAAAAGCACCAACATGCTCTTCACAAACTTGTTACATTCCACTTCACATCTACAAATACTGTACTGTAAGAACAGTTACTCATTCACTTCATTCTCACACATCTTGTACTGTATTGTGTACTGTAAGAGTCATGTATTGAAAATGTCATCATATGTGATACACACTACTGGTATTTGCACTACAAATGCGATTCCACGAGTTTCAAGTCACTACGAGCTTGGGAAAATGAGTTTTTCAGATGAAACCATATGTACAGCTCAGTGGAGTAGTTTTGATAGAGATTTTTCACATCTTTGGTGTGAACCATGAACAGCACAGCACAGCATACTCCCTGCATTGTGCTCTTCAGGCAATTGAAAATGGCAATTTTTGCAGCATCCCACCTGTGCTGGACCCTAACAAAGTGCTTAAGCCGCAACACACGGGCCAGCATTATTTCGCCTTCTCTAGTCATGGCCTACAATTGATACTATTTAGATACTACAATTGAATCAATTGATAAAAAAAAAAAGCAATAGCAGGTCAGAAGAAGCAGATTGATGACTAGTAGAACAGAATGATGAAATCCTATTTCATCACAGAACTCCAAATCATTCTAGCCAGTCAAGAAGAGGCTACTCATAGCTAATGCAAGAAGTGGATGGAAATTGCAAATCTAGCTGAGGGTGAGCTAAAAGGTGACTTGAGCCAGCTCCCCATTTACCCTGATATATTTTATATCTACTGATAGAAAAAAGAAAAGAAAAGAAAAATGTACTTAAACAAATAAAATAAAATCCAAAATGCCTTGTTTAACAGATGAAAACTGACAAAAAAAAAAAAAAAATTCAAAATACTTTTAAATCAATGCAATACTAAGCGGAACAGATGAAACTTGTCAAATTGTGTGCTAAACACAAGGGAGCATTATAGTTTGTACCACAATCAATACTCCCTACCTAATTTTAAAGCTGAATCTACATCCAAGTCAACAAGAAAAAAAAATCAGCACCCAAAGCTAGATAATATTTTGCCAAGTGAAGGACAATAAAAGCCCTTCATTATGATATGAGGGTTCAAAGAACGTTGAAAGTATTACTGATTGTATGAGCAGACATGCGTGTCATTTTAATCAGAAAGCTAGAATTAGGTTTTGGCTACAGGTGCAGAGATTCTTAGCAGAAAAAAAGCATTAGAAGATCAGAAAAGCAGAATGATGACTAGTAGAACAGAATGATGAAATCCCATTTTATCACAGAACTCCAAGTCAATTCTAGCCAGTCAAACAGATGCTACTCATAGCTAATGCAAGAGCTGGATGGAAACTACAAATCTAGCTAAGGGTAAAATAAAAGGTGACTTGAGCCAGTAATCACATTTTCAGTGCCTGATCAGCGCAATGCAGGGAGAACACTGCGATGTGACAGGAAGCCTGTTCAAAAGTGAATTTTGAAGGAATGTCACTTCTTCCATGTTTTTTATGAATCTTTGCATTTCAATCATATTTCATAGCATAGTTCACCCCAAAGATGTGAAAAAAGTCAAGGAAAAATTCTTTCAGTTTGACAAGACAAGCCTGTGTTTGTTTTGAAATTATGGATTATAATTTAAACAATCATATTTGGTATCATAGTTCATATCAAAGATGTGATTCAAGTCAAAGAAAACTTCCCCATTCAACTGCACATATGCGTTTGTCAGAAAAACCCCTTTCCACTTTCAAGGGAAAGGCGTTTTTCTGAAGCAAGGCTCGTAGTGACTTGAAACTCGCAGAATCGCATTTTCAGAGCCTGAACAACATAATGCAATTTCGATGGAATGTCACTTCTTCCATATTTTTTATGAATTTTTGCATTTTAATGTAAACAAACATATTTCCTATCATAGTTCACCCCAAAGATGTGATCCAAGTAAAAGAAAACTTCCCTCTTCAGCTGCACATATGCGTTTTTCAAACCCTTTTCTCTTGCTCATAGCGCCTTAAAACTCGCGGAATTGCATTTTTATCACCTGAACAGTACAAAGAGGAAGGTGAAAGATCTGAAAACTTTGTTCAGCCTCACATAAGCCTTTACTATGTTTGTTTTGAAACTTTGCATAATAATATTAACAATCATGTTTAGTATCATAGTTGACACCAAAACAAGAGGGTATCTGTCGATGGCAAAAAGAAATAGAACCACAACGAAATAATCCACGGAAAAACGGAGTCAGTCTCGGGCACAGCCAAAATCCTGGCGAGGGCAAAAATCAAAAAGTCCACAAAGGAAATAATCCACAGGAAAAGCGGAGAGAAAAATCCGCTGGGGCATGTGGGAAAAATTTTGTGCTTTATTCTATATTTTATGCTGTGCTTGAAATTAGCAACACTTTGCCTAAAAATTTGTGATTATCTATCAAAATTATATAGATGGTGAATAGTAGCAGGCTTGACCTAATGTGTAATCATGATAATCAAGCATAACCATAAGTATTAATGTCTAATATCATAACGGATCATGTGATTATGTAATCTTATGTAATCTTAACACCAGGCTTAGCAGGCATATAATAAAATAATAATAAAATTAAATAAAATAAAATAAAAACGCTTAAAGGCGCAGGGCCTAGGCTAGGTTACTGTGTTATCTTTAAGAAAGACAAAAAAAGAAATGAAAAGAAAAAAAAACAACTAGTGCAGACATGGAAAGCACAGAGGATGTGGAGTCAGCACAATGGAAAAGCTTGCATAATGTGTAGCAAGAGGAAATCCACGGATCCAGTGGAGCTGCGTGAGATCATCGTGCGGCAAGGAGCGATCATTCGCTCCTATCAAGATCAGCTGGAAGCGCTGCAATCTCAGCTAAGCAGAGCAAGCATCGCCGCACCACGTGATCCACCATCAGCACACGGTGAGTCACCCCAGCTGGCCCTGCCAGAGAAATTTGATGGGTCTGCTGACCGCTGTCGCGGGTTTTTATGGCAGTGCGAGGTGTTTTTCTCGCACCAGCCGGGGATGTACCATCAGGAGGGGACGTTTGTGTGCATTTTTACTATTGCTGATGACTGATAGGGCCTTAGAGTGGGCCTTGGCCGTCTGGGACGCCAACCCGCAGGTTAAATCATCTTTTGATTATTTCGCGGGGATGATTCGGGAAGTTTTTGAATACCCCGCGGGCGGCAAGGACATCTCCGTCCAACTAATGGAGTTACGCCAGGGCTCCAAGGATGCAGCCGATTATGCCATCAGGTTTCTCACCCTAGCAGCGCAGTCTGGCTGGAATGACGCGGTTCTATGGGCCGTGTTCCGCGGAGCTAGCGAGTCATGTGGAGGTGACCTCCCTTTCCCAGTTCACGGCTATGGCCATCTGGTTGGACAATCTGCGGCACCAACATTGGGCGGGGACCCAGGCCTCTGCCGCAGCTCGCCCCCGGGTGCGTATGGATTACCCTGATCATCTGGAGGAGGCACCTGAAGCCATCCAACTGGGGAGATCTAGGTTGGCGGCACAGGGACACCGGCCTCGTGGCCAGATGAGGTTGTGCTACCACTGTGGGGCCTCTGGACATCCGAGTCCTCGGTGTCCAGAGAGGCCTTCATTGGCTCAGGTGGGTGGCAGTTCCTCATTCTTTAACCTGACGGTGCTGGTGTCGTTACATTTTTCTGACCACTGTGTCCCCGTTTCAGCGCTAATTTACTCTGGAGCGGCCGTCAACCTCATCGACGGGGCGTTGGTGGAGGAGCTCGAGATCCCCACCTTCCCCTGTGTACCAGCTTTGAGGATTACGGCCATCGACAGTCAGCACATTAGAGAGGGCTACCTGAAGCGCCAATCCAAGCTACTGGAGTTCCAGGTGAGGCTTTTTCACTACGAACAATTGGCGTTTTATGTCACCTCCTCGCCAACGAACCCCATGATTATGGGCTTCCCATGGCTAAGGTGCCACGAGCCCTAAATCTCATGGTGTTCGGGAGAGCTGGTGCGCTGGTCTACTACCTGCCTGAGGGGGTGCCTACGGGATCCAGTGTCAAGGTCCTGCAGGACTTCCTGCGTGGAGAGAGCGACCCCTGCAGCATGCGGACATCTTCCCCACCTGTATACGGACTTCCGGGAGGTTTTCAGTGAGGAGAGGGCGGCACGCTTACTGTCTCACCAGGTCTGGGACTGTGCGATAGACCTGCTGCCCAACACCCCTCTCCCCAAGGGGCGGTTCTACCCGCTTTCTCTTCCGCAGTCCAAGGCTATGGAGGACTACATCGAGACAGCACTGGCAGCGGGCCACATTCGGCCGTCCACGTCCCCAGCGGCCGCAGGGTTCTTTTTTGTCAGTAAAAGGGATGGAGGCCTACGGCCATGCATCGACTACAGGGGACTGAACGCCATCACCGTTTGGTACCCCTACCCTTTGCCCCTGGTGCCCGCAGTGCTGGAGCAGCTGAGGGGGGCAAGGGTGTTCACCAAGTTGGACCTCAGAAGCGCATACAACTTGGTGCGTATCCGCAAGGGGGACGAGTGGAAGACCGTGTTTCACACGACCTGTGGCCACTACGAATACTGCGTGATGCCCTTCGGCCTCACCAACGCCCCAGCGGTGTTCCAGGCTCTCATCAATGAGGTTTTCCAGGACCTACTGGGAAAAGGGGTCATAGCTTACATCGACGACATACTGGTGTACTCTACCTCTATGGAGGAGCATGTGCGTCAGGTTCAGGAGGTTCTCACCAGACTGCAGCGGCACCACCTGTACGTCAAGTTGGAGAAATGTGAATTCCATCGGTCCACGGTGACATTCTTGGGGTACGTGATTTCCCACCAAGGAGTGGAGATGGACATGGTCAAGGTCCGGGCAGTCACGGAGTGGCCTGCTCCTACCACGGTGCGAGAGCTACAGCGGTTTCTGGGCTTCGCAAATTTCTACCGGAGGTGTTTTCGAAACTACAGCTCTGTAGCAGGCCCTCTGACGTCATTACTCAGGGGGAAGCACAAAAAACTGACCTGGTCAGACCAGGCCCAGATGGCCTTTCAACAGCTAAAGAACTGTTTCACCATGGCCCCCATCTTAAGGCACCCTGATTCTGATCTGCCGTTCGTGGTGGAGGTAGACGCCTCCAGCAGTGGGCTCGGGGCGGTACTCTCCCAGCGTCATGGCGAGCCTGGGAAGCTTCACCTCTGTGCTTTCTACTCTAGGAAGTTGACGGTTGCAGAGGTGAACTACGACGTGGGTAACCAGGAGTTGCTAGCCATCAAGGCAGTGCTAGAGGAGTGGCGCCACTGGCTGGAGGGGGCACGTCATCCGTTCCAGGTTCTCACCGACCACCGCAACCTGGAGTACCTTCGGAGACCCAAGCAGTTGAACCCTCAGCATGCCCGGTGGGCTATGTTCTTCACCCGATTCGTGTTCACGGTGACATATCGCCCTGGGTCCAAGAATGGCAAAGCGGACGCTCTTTCCAGGCAGTCTGAGGCGGCCAACGAGCATGGGCAGCCCGACCTCATCCTGCCGGCTACCGCTATTCTGGCACCGGTGCAATGGGACCTCGTCGAGGAGATTCGGCGGGCCCACGCCGAGGAGCCACCTCCCGCCGGCTGTCCATCTTCTAGGATCTTCGTACCACAACAATTCCGGCAGCAGGTTATGCAGTGGGTGCATGAGACTCCCAGCTCGGGGCACCCAAGGATCCGCCGTTCGACCCAGCTCATCCGCCGCCGGTTCTGGTGGCCCTCCCTGGGCCCGGATGTGAAGGGGTACGTCCGGGTATGCTCCACGTGTGCGCAGGCACGGACCAGTCGCCAACTTCCAGAGGGGCTGCTGGAGCCCCTTCCAATTCCCCGACACCCCTGGTCACACCTGTCGGTGGACTTTTTGACCGATTTACCACATTCGGGAGGTTTTACCACGGTGATGGTCATAGTGGACCGGTTTTCCAAAGGATGTAAGCTAATCCCCCTCAAGGGACTACCCACGGCCATGCAGGCGGCGGAGGCCATGTTCAATCACGTATTCCGCAACTTCGGACTGCCCGAGGACATCGTATCAGATCGGGGCCCGCAGTTTACCTCCCGGGTGTGGGGGTCGCTTTGTGCACGTTTGGGCATTGGGTTGAGCCTGAGTTCAGGCTGTCACCCCCAGTCGAACGGGCAGGCGGAACGCCTAAATCAGGAGATCGGGCAATTCCTCAGAACCTACTGTAGCAGGGAGCAACACCGTTGGAGTGAGTTCCTGCCGTGGGCAGAGTACGCCCAGAACTCCCTCATCCACTCCTCCATGGGACTGATGCCGTTTCAGTGCGTGCTGGGGTATCAGCCGCCGCTGTTCCCCTTGTCTGGGGAACCTTCCAACGTCCTGGCTGTGGAGGAGTGGTACCGGCTGAGTCAGGAGGTCTGGGAGCGTGCCCATGTACGACTGCAGAGGGCGGTGAGGAGGCAGAGAATTCAGGCAGACCGACGTCGTCGCCCGCATCCGTCCTATCAGGTGGGGCAGAAGGTGTGGCTGTCTACCCAGAACCTCCGTCTCAAGCTGCCCTGCAGGAAACTCAGCCCCAAGTTCATCGGCCCTTTTGAGATCATCCGCCAGGTAAATCCGGTGGCGTATCGTCTTCGGCTCCCCGCATCGTACCGTATATGTCCGACCTTCCACGTGTCCCTTCTCAAGCCGGCGCACCCTGTGGCCGGGGAGGCTAGGGCCTGTGAGGAGCCACCGCCATCCCTTAACATTGAGGGGTCCCCGGCATACCAGGTGTGTGCCCTTCTGAACTCCAGGCGGGTTTGGTCTCATCTGCAGTATCTCGTGGACTGGGAGGGGTACGGCCTCGAGGAACATTCGTGGGTGGTCGCCGCTGACATCCTAGATCCGTCACTTGTTGAGGACTTCCACCGTGACCACCCGAATAAGCCCACTCCACGTCCAAGGGGGCGTCCTCCCGACCCGCCCAGGAGTTGACCACGATAGGGAGCCCTCGCCCGAGTTTTGATTCTACTTCTGGTTCACCGGAGGATTTAAATACGGTGCGCGCTTCCTGTGCATCGCGAAGTATTATTCATGGAATTTACCAAGCGTTTGCCTAGTGCACTTTTCGGACGGATTACTGTGTTTGACCTGGACTGTTTATTGTTTGTTCTTGCGCTTTCTCTTGGATACCTCAGTGTTTGGATTATCGACCCTGGACTGTATATCGACTTCCCCTTTTGGATTTACTCTCTGGATACTAACGCCTGGTCTATCGTTTTCCTGTTGCCGACTTTCTGCCTGTCCCCGACTTCCCGTACTGCTTGTTTCCTACCGCCAGCTCGGCATATGGATCCGGGCACTTCCGCCTCCGGCGGATCGCCGTCACAAATATATTGAATATATTGTTATGCTTATCTTTATAACAGAGCAATATGTAGAAGAAATTCATGCTCATCTTCAAAGTAGTAACAACTCATTTAAGAGCTTATTATCCTATCATCTATCTAACGACTAAGCTTATACAGTGGTGTGAAAAAGTGTTGATTTTTTATTTTTTTGCATGTTTGTCACACTTTAATGTTTCAGATAATCAAACACATTTAAATATTAGTCGAAGATAACACAAGTAAACACATCATGCAGTTTTTAAATGAAGGTTTTTATTATTAAAGGAAAACAAAATCCAAAACTACATAGCCCTGTGTGAAAAAGTATTTGCCCCCTAAGCCTAATAACTGGTTGGGCCACCCTTAGCAGCAACAACTGCAATCAAGCGTTTTCCATAACTTGCAATGAGTCTGTTACAGTGCTGTGGAGAAATTTTGGCCCACTCATCTTTGCAGAATTGTTGTAATTCAGCCACATTGGAGGGTTTTCGAGCATGAACCACCTTTTTAAGGTCATGCCACAGCATCTCAATCGGATTGAGGTCAGGACTTTGACTAGGCCACTCCAAAGTCTTTGTTTTGTTTTTCTTCAGCCATTCAGAGGTGGACTTGCTGGTGTGTGTTGGATCAGTGTCCTGCTGCAGAACCCAAGTTTGCTTCAGCTTGACAATGGTCCTACAAAACAGATTCGTTCTGGACACTATGAGGGCTCCTGATGAGGGAGTGTGTACAATGTTTATAGACCAATGCTGCACATACATTGAAATGCATACAGGTCCAGAAGGCAACTTAAGCAGGGTACTACAACAGCTAAAAGACCTCAAAGATGAACATGTAGAAAACACCTATAAGCTGTCAGATGACTGGTTCTCATGGTTGTTCTCTTCAAGTTGGAAAGCTGCTTTAATTAGATTAGGGACCATTATACTGATAGTGATAGGAGTGTTTGCGTTTTTGACATGCTGCCTGATTCCTTTGATTCGTGCAATGATGTGACACACTCATTGTTCGGCCTGTACGTACAAATGACACAGGAGATTTAGACCCAGCACTCGAATTAGACAATGACATTGATGAAATGGATTTAGTAAAGATAGCAGCATAATGGCGAGACGGTGGAAAAATAAATGGAGGGTTCTGTTGCGAAATGAGTTAGGTGTGCCTATTAGCACACCCATTTAGTGATAGACACACA
This sequence comes from Hemibagrus guttatus, assembly GCA_033459395.1. NCBI lineage: Eukaryota > Metazoa > Chordata > Actinopteri > Siluriformes > Bagridae > Hemibagrus > Hemibagrus guttatus. Next base: position 16,677,231 of record JAUCMX010000004.1, read on the forward strand.
CACTTAAAAGAAATTTTCAATGATAGAATGTATGTTACTGAGGTACAAGTACAAGCATATACAATGAGACAATTTGCATACTCAACCTTTGTAGTAGAAAGGGTGAGCTACTGTGTGGAGCGCTTTATAAGCCTTGCTTACAGGAGAAGGGCCCGTTTTGGGTTGTGGATTGGAATACCACTGAAGAAGAGGATAGAAGTCATCACGGTAAAGTTGGGAGAGGATGTACTGTGGGTTAGTGTTCCCAGGCATATGAGGGATAAGTTAAGATCTTTAAGATCCTTGCCAACCATCTCACTGGAAGAGGACTGAGTGGTGTGCTGGTAACCTCTCCTTAGTCCTCCAACGGTCCCTCTACGTGGCGCAAAGTCACATGGGACAGAAGAGGAGGAAGCGTTTCCTTTTGATTATATCTCATCATAATCACATCACGTTTATACAAAATATAAAATATATATGTATCCTCACATGTTACATTACTCAACCATGTAACCACCAATGTCACTTATGAAATCACACTTTGCTTGACCAAAACACTGGAAGTCATCGTCGTAATCACTGATTGATTATTGTGTTATACTACTGAATGATGTCCCTGTTGATTAATCTTACTAAGCCTAATCAAGATGGATAAGTCATTGATAAGATGCAAAAATCATCTCATTATAAAATTAAAAAAAGGGGGAGGGAGGTTACTTACTTAGAGTTTGAACGATGATTGTTCATGTTATTTGAGTATTAATCACTGGATAATCACTGAAATTGTTATTTTAATCACTGGATAATCACTGGAATTTTTATTTTAAGCACAGGTACGGGTCAGTTTGAGCTCTCCGCAGGACACCATTTAGCATGATGAGTAAAAAATCCTAAAAGGAAGTGACATAAATATAATACCTCCATTGCCCATGGAACAATCGAAGAACCACCAAACTACACAAAGGCAGCCACACTCAAAAACAAGGTGTTGAAAATGAGTGGTTGGGACCTGAAAAGTAGGCACAACTGGTGGCCAGAGTAGAAGGCCGGATAGTCAATGACAGGTAAGATCTCACAGGGTGGGACAACCTAAGGTAGGCACGGTCATGCTGCTGGCCACCATAATGATGGACCATGTAGACTAGGACAGGGATTCAGGTAAGTATAACGTATCAACGGATGCACTGAATAATGTCTGAGTAACTGCGCAGAGCTCAGAATGACCTAATATTTTCATTATGTAGGTTATATTCATAAAATAATATACTCAAGGGTTGACTGGAATCAAGTAGTTAATCACTGGCACATAGATTGAATATACGAGTGGTAATATAAGCTTTCAGTGTCTGAACAAGTGGAATGTGTTGTGACATATAAGTCACAAAAGGGGGGAATGTGGGAGTAATTTTTACTGTTTATAAAAGTTTGGATAAAATCTTGTTTTGTGTGTGTATGAAATAACCAAGAGACAGCATGATTGGGTATCAGGCCACACAGCTTTATTGAGCATGTCTATTCAAAGGTTTAACAGCATAGGTTTTCAAAGGTTTTCACACAGCAATCTGTGTACATTTGTTAACTTTATACTGAGTTTGGACAGCGTTCTCAGCAGTGTTAGCATTATCAGCTAACAGGCCTTCTCCGCTGTAGAGGGAACTTGAACTGCTACATCAACTCTTGCACGACCAGGGTTGGAGTTGTTCCCAGGAACACATAGGCCATTCAAGGGTGTGTTGGTGCCTTGTGATGAGAAAAGCTCAGCCCTGAGCTTATGCACAGCGCATTGAATGGCAGCAACAGTATCAGGAGATAAGGCTACATGGGAAAATACACACAGGAAACATACATTAAACAGAGACTGACATATAGCATAACAGGTAGGATATAATGAGTAAGAAACAAGAGGAAATAGGTCTGAAACTTACCCATGCTGTCTCTCAGGATGAAATGAGCTGGGAAAATTCCACCGATAAGGGGCAAGGACGCCCACTATTTTTAAATAAATGTCCATAAGAAGATTGATTATAATGGGAACTGAAAAAGCTGAAAAGTAAAAGATAATGGTATCTGGAAAACACCTAAATTTCCATAAAAATAAAGATGGGTGGAACTTTCCCACGAATGAGAGGATGGTTTGAAAAGATGAGAAGATAAGAGAAATGTATAAAAATAGAAAGCTCCTGAGGGGGAGTGGGAGTGTTTGTTGAGACATTCAATTGTGAGCAATTTTTTATAAGCGCTGATTGCAAATGAAACTTTCTGTCTGCACTTCATGCAGTCTGCAAGAGTCGTCTTCTTCAGTTAGAGTCTCACTCAGCTGAGCGGTCTGGTCGGTGTGGAGTTGGAGTCAGATAGTGGTAAAGTATTAATAGGCTAGAGTCCGACAGATTTGTTTTAGTGTAATACAAAAATATTTATTTTTCTCCACATATGAGATTTTGCACTTTAATATAAACAATCATATTTTTTATCATAATTCAGGCCAAAAAGGTGAAAGAGTCAATGAAAACCTCTTTCAACCTCACATAATGCCTTGTTGAAAATTTCCTTGAAGAATCATGGACTGCATAAATCAAATTCTAATCAAGTCATAATTCTATGTCTAGGCTAATTATAACTACAGAAATTAATCATTAAATCCTACTTTATTATTATTATTACATTATTCTAATTTACTTTAGTCAGTAAAAATAGTAGCCTTTAAATAAGATTTAATCTAATTTACTATCTACTCAAATCATTTAAGCATTTAATAATAATTAGACTAATATCTACGTTAAGCAGTAATCATCTAATAATCATAGCAAACAAATTACTCAGATTAAGCACTGATTATTTTAAGTCATAATCCATTAATCTTACTTTCTTATCCTCATCTTAAATCAATAGAAAAGCAGTATAACATTTAGATGACAGGTGAAATTTACTGACAATAGCATATGGATAAAAAAATTTAATAAGAAAGAGTAAAATAAATAGAGACTCATAAGCAAGTAGTGAGTATGCTGTATGGTTTAGAGACAGTGTCACTGAGGAAGAGACAGGAGTCAGAGCTAGAGGTAGCAGAGCTGAAGATGTTGAGGTTCTCTTTGGGAGTGACAAGATTGGACAGGGTTAGGAACGAGTACATCAGAGGGACAGCTCATGTTGGACGTTTGGGGGACAAAGTTAGGGAGACCAGATTAAGATGGTTTGGACATGTTCAGAGGAGGGAGAGTGAGTATATTGGTAGGAGAATGTTGGACATGGAGCTGTCAGGCAGGAGGCAAAGAGGAAGGCCAAAGAGGAGGTATATGGATGGAATAAATGAGGATATGAAGCTAGTGGGTGCAAGTGTTAAGGATGCAGAAGATAGGGATAGGTAGAGAGAGATGATTCGCTGTGGCGACCCCTGAAGGGAAAAGCCGAAAGAAGAAGAAGAAGAATCAAGTAGTGAGTAGTTTATTAGACAGTAGGATAAAAAAAAGGGAGAATGAAGAATCTTAAGAGGCGAGCACTCTCAAAGCAGCGTCTCAGGCCCGGCAACGCCAAAGCCGTGTGCTCGTCTGTCTCGACGCTCCATGGTATAGTGAGTATCAGCAAGGTCAGACGTTCTTAAAAACAACGTGTACGGCAACCCTGGAAGCAGGAGAGGGGAACGTCATAACAACTCTCAGATAGCACAATAACTATGAAAGTAATATGATATTAATATAATATTATATAGTATATTATATAATACATGTATAATACATACAATATATACAATAAAAGGAAATTGACTGGGGGAACAAAACAGCCAAATGAGAAATCAATATGATATTAATAGAAGTACACAGTGTACTAAAAACTTTGCAGAGAGCACACTGCGCTGCTATAGGAAACAAGCCTGTTCGATGAAAAATGATGAAACATGACATGTTAAGTCATCTTTCATCATAAATCAGCCTTTTCACGTTTGTTATGACATTTTACACTTTAATATAAACAATCATATTTTTTTTCATAATTCAGCCAAAAAAGGTGAAAAAGTCAATAAAAACGTCTTTCAGCCTCACTTCATGACTTTCCTATGTTTATTTTGAAATTTGGAATTTTAATGTAAACAATCATGTTTAGTATCATAGTCGGCACCAAAGATGTGGAAAAAGTCATTCTCACATTGCCCGTTCAGCTGCAAACATGCGTTTGTCAGAAAAACCACTTTCCCTTGCTCCTAGCGCCTTGAAACTCTCGCAATCGCATTTTCAGCGCCTGAACTGCACATTGCAGGGAGCACACTGCGCTGCTATAGGAAACAAGCCTGCACGATGAAAAATGATGAAACATGACATGTTAAGTCATCTTTCATCATAAATCAGCCTTTTCACGTTTGTTATGACATTTTACACTTTAATATAAACAATTATATTTTTTTTCATAATTCAGCCAAAAAAGGTGAAAAAGTCAATAAAAACGTCTTTCAGCCTCACTTCATGACTTTCCTATGTTTATTTTGAAATTTGGAATTTTAATGTAAACAATCATGTTTAGTATCATAGTCGACACCAAAGATGTGGAAAAAGTCATTGTCACCTTGCCCGTTCAGCTGCAAACATGCGTTTGTCAGAAAAACCACTTTCCCTTGCTCCTAGCGCCTTGAAACTCTCGCAATCGCATTTTCAGCGCCTGAACTGCACATTGCAGGGAGCACACTGCGCTGCTATAGGAAACAAGCCTGCTCGATGAAAAATGATGAAACATGACATGTTAAGTCATCTTTCATCATAAATCAGCCTTTTCACGTTTGTTATGACATTTTACACTTTAATATAAACAATCATATTTTTTTTCATAATTCAGCCAAAAAAGGTGAAAAAGTCAATAAAAACGTCTTTCAGCCTCACTTCATGACTTTCCTATGTTTATTTTGAAATTTGGAATTTTAATGTAAACAATCATGTTTAGTATCATAGTCGACACCAAAGATGTGAAAAAAGTCATTGTCACCTTGCCCGTTCAGCTGCAAACATGCGTTTGTCAGAAAAACCACTTTCCCTTGCTCCTAGCGCCTTGAAACTCTCGCAATCGCATTTTCAGCGCCTGAACTGCACATTGCAGGGAGCACACTGCGCTGCTATAGGAAACAAGCCTGTTCGATGAAAAATGATGAAACATGACATGTTAAGTCATCTTTCATCATAAATCAGCCTTTTCACGTTTGTTATGACATTTTACACTTTAATATAAACAATCATATTTTTTTTCATAATTCAGCCAAAAAAGGTGAAAAAGTCAATAAAAACGTCTTTCAGCCTCACTTCATGACTTTCCTATGTTTATTTTGAAATTTGGAATTTTAATGTAAACAATCATGTTTAGTATCATAGTCGACACCAAAGATGTGAAAAAAGTCATTGTCACCTTGCCCGTTCAGCTGCAAACATGCGTTTGTCAGAAAAACCACTTTCCCTTGCTCCTAGCGCCTTGAAACTCTCGCAATCGCATTTTCAGCGCCTGAACTGCACATTGCAGGGAGCACACTGCGCTGCTATAGGAAACAAGCCTGTTCGATGAAAAATGATGAAACATGACATGTTAAGTCATCTTTCATCATAAATCAGCCTTTTCACGTTTGTTATGACATTTTACACTTTAATATAAACAATCATATTTTTTTTCATAATTCAGCCAAAAAAGGTGAAAAAGTCAATAAAAACGTCTTTCAGCCTCACTTCATGACTTTCCTATGTTTATTTTGAAATTTGGAATTTTAATGTAAACAATCATGTTTAGTATCATAGTCGACACCAAAGATGTGAAAAAAGTCATTGTCACCTTGCCCGTTCAGCTGCAAACATGCGTTTGTCAGAAAAACCACTTTCCCTTGCTCCTAGCGCCTTGAAACTCTCGCAATCGCATTTTCAGCGCCTGAACTGCACATTGCAGGGAGCACACTGCGCTGCTATAGGAAACAAGCCTGTTCGATGAAAAATGATGAAACATGACATGTTAAGTCATCTTTCATCATAAATCAGCCTTTTCACGTTTGTTATGACATTTTACACTTTAATATAAACAATCATATTTTTTTTCATAATTCAGCCAAAAAAGGTGAAAAAGTCAATAAAAACGTCTTTCAGCCTCACTTCATGTCTTTCCTATGTTTATTTTGAAATTTGGAATTTTAATGTAAACAATCATGTTTAGTATCATAGTCGACACCAAAGATGTGAAAAAAGTCATTGTCACCTTGCCCGTTCAGCTGCAAACATGCGTTTGTCAGAAAAACCACTTTCCCTTGCTCCTAGCGCCTTGAAACTCTCGCAATCGCATTTTCAGCGCCTGAACTGCACATTGCAGGGAGCACACTGCGCTGCTATAGGAAACAAGCCTGTTCGATGAAAAATGATGAAACATGACATGTTAAGTCATCTTTCATCATAAATCAGCCTTTTCACGTTTGTTATGACATTTTACACTTTAATATAAACAATCATATTTTTTTTCATAATTCAGCCAAAAAAGGTGAAAAAGTCAATAAAAACGTCTTTCAGCCTCACTTCATGACTTTCCTATGTTTATTTTGAAATTTGGAATTTTAATGTAAACAATCATGTTTAGTATCATAGTCGACACCAAAGATGTGAAAAAAGTCATTGTCACCTTGCCCGTTCAGCTGCAAACATGCGTTTGTCAGAAAAACCACTTTCCCTTGCTCCTAGCGCCTTGAAACTCTCGCAATCGCATTTTCAGCGCCTGAACTGCACATTGCAGGGAGCACACTGCGCTGCTATAGGAAACAAGCCTGTTCGATGAAAAATGATGAAACATGACATGTTAAGTCATCTTTCATCATAAATCAGCCTTTTCACATTTGTTATGACATTTTACACTTTAATATAAACAATCATATTTTTTTTCATAATTCAGCCAAAAAAGGTGAAAAAGTCAATAAAAACGTCTTTCAGCCTCACTTCATGACTTTCCTATGTTTATTTTGAAATTTGGAATTTTAATGTAAACAATCATGTTTAGTATCATAGTCGACACCAAAGATGTGGAAAAAGTCATTGTCACCTTGCCCGTTCAGCTGCAAACATGCGTTTGTCAGAAAAACCACTTTCCCTTGCTCCTAGCGCCTTGAAACTCTCGCAATCGCATTTTCAGCGCCTGAACTGCACATTGCAGGGAGCACACTGCGCTGCTATAGGAAACAAGCCTGTTCGATGAAAAATGATGAAACATGACATGTTAAGTCATCTTTCATCATAAATCAGCCTTTTCACGTTTGTTATGACATTTTACACTTTAATATAAACAATCATATTTTTTTTCATAATTCAGCCAAAAAAGGTGAAAAAGTCAATAAAAACGTCTTTCAGCCTCACTTCATGACTTTCCTATGTTTATTTTGAAATTTGGAATTTTAATGTAAACAATCATGTTTAGTATCATAGTCGACACCAAAGATGTGAAAAAAGTCATTGTCACCTTGCCCGTTCAGCTGCACACATGCGTTTGTCAGAAAAACCACTTTCCCTTGCTCCTAGCGCCTTGAAACTCTCGCAATCGCATTTTCAGCGCCTGAACTGCACATTGCAGGGAGCACACTGCGCTGCTATAGGAAACAAGCCTGTTCGATGAAAAATGATGAAACATGACATGTTAAGTCATCTTTCATCATAAATCAGCCTTTTCACGTTTGTTATGACATTTTACACTTTAATATAAACAATCATATTTTTTTTCATAATTCAGCCAAAAAAGGTGAAAAAGTCAATAAAAACGTCTTTCAGCCTCACTTCATGACTTTCCTATGTTTATTTTGAAATTTGGAATTTTAATGTAAACAATCATGTTTAGTATCATAGTCGACACCAAAGATGTGAAAAAAGTCATTGTCACCTTGCCCGTTCAGCTGCAAACATGCGTTTGTCAGAAAAACCACTTTCCCTTGCTCCTAGCGCCTTGAAACTCTCGCAATCGCATTTTCAGCGCCTGAACTGCACATTGCAGGGAGCACACTGCGCTGCTATAGGAAACAAGCCTGTTCGATGAAAAATGATGAAACATGACATGTTAAGTCATCTTTCATCATAAATCAGCCTTTTCACGTTTGTTATGACATTTTACACTTTAATATAAACAATCATATTTTTTTTCATAATTCAGCCAAAAAAGGTGAAAAAGTCAATAAAAACGTCTTTCAGCCTCACTTCATGACTTTCCTATGTTTATTTTGAAATTTGGAATTTTAATGTAAACAATCATGTTTAGTATCATAGTCGACACCAAAGATGTGAAAAAAGTCATTGTCACCTTGCCCGTTCAGCTGCAAACATGCGTTTGTCAGAAAAACCACTTTCCCTTGCTCCTAGCGCCTTGAAACTCTCGCAATCGCATTTTCAGCGCCTGAACTGCACATTGCAGGGAGCACACTGCGCTGCTATAGGAAACAAGCCTGTTCGATGAAAAATGATGAAACATGACATGTTAAGTCATCTTTCATCATAAATCAGCCTTTTCACGTTTGTTATGACATTTTACACTTTAATATAAACAATCATATTTTTTTTCATAATTCAGCCAAAAAAGGTGAAAAAGTCAATAAAAACGTCTTTCAGCCTCACTTCATGACTTTCCTATGTTTATTTTGAAATTTGGAATTTTAATGTAAACAATCATGTTTAGTATCATAGTCGACACCAAAGATGTGAAAAAAGTTATTGTCACCTTGCCCGTTCAGCTGCAAACATGCGTTTGTCAGAAAAACCACTTTCCCTTGCTCCTAGCGCCTTGAAACTCTCGCAATCGCATTTTCAGCGCCTGAACTGCACATTGCAGGGAGCACACTGTGCTGCTATAGGAAACAAGCCTGTTCGATGAAAAATGATGAAACATGACATGTTAAGTCATCTTTCATCATAAATCAGCCTTTTCACGTTTGTTATGACATTTTACACTTTAATATAAACAATCATATTTTTTTTCATAATTCAGCCAAAAAAGGTGAAACAGTCAATAAAAACGTCTTTCAGCCTCACTTCATGACTTTCCTATGTTTATTTTGAAATTTGGAATTTTAATGTAAACAATCATGTTTAGTATCATAGTCGACACCAAAGATGTGAAAAAAGTCATTGTCACCTTGCCCGTTCAGCTGCAAACATGCGTTTGTCAGAAAAACCACTTTCCCTTGCTCCTAGCGCCTTGAAACTCTCGCAATCGCATTTTCAGCGCCTGAACTGCACATTGCAGGGAGCACACTGCGCTGCTATAGGAAACAAGCCTGTTCGATGAAAAATGATGAAACATGACATGTTAAGTCATCTTTCATCATAAATCAGCCTTTTCACGTTTGTTATGACATTTTACACTTTAATATAAACAATCATATTTTTTTTCATAATTCAGGCAAAAAAGGTGAAAAAGTCAATAAAAACGTCTTTCAGCCTCACTTCATGACTTTCCTATGTTTATTTTGAAATTTGGAATTTTAATGTAAACAATCATGTTTAGTATCATAGTCGATACCAAAGATGTGAAAAAAGTCATTGTCACCTTGCCCGTTCAGCTGCAAACATGCGTTTGTCAGAAAAACCACTTTCCCTTGCTCCTAGCGCCTTGAAACTCTCGCAATCGCATTTTCAGCGCCTGAACTGCACATTGAAGGGAGCACACTGCGCTGCTATAGGAAACAAGCCTGTTCGATGAAAAATGATGAAACATGACATGTTAAGTCATCTTTCATCATAAATCAGCCTTTTCACGTTTGTTATGACATTTTACACTTTTAAAATAAACAATCATATTTTTTTTCATAATTCAGCCCAAAAAAAGGGGAAAAAGTCAATAAAAACGTCTTTCAGCCTCACTTCATGACTTTCCTATGTTTATTTTGAAATTTGGGAAATTTTTAAAGTAAACAATCATGTTTAGTATCATAGTCGACACCAAAGATGTGGAAAAAAATCATTGTCACCTTGCCCGTTCAGCTGCAAACATGCGTTTGTCAGAAAAACCACTTTCCCTTGCTCCTAGCGCCTTGAAACTCTCGCAATCGCATTTTCAGCGCCTGAACTGCACATTGCAGGGAGCACACTGCGCTGCTATAGGAAACAAGCCTGTTCGATGAAAAATGATGAAACATGACATGTTAAGTCATCTTTCATCATAAATCAGCCTTTTCCGTTTGTTATGACATTTTACACTTTAATATAAACAATCATATTTTTTTTCATAATTCAGCCAAAAAAGGTGAAAAAGTCAATAAAAACGTCTTTCAGCCTCACTTCATGACTTTCCTATGTTTATTTTTAAATTTGGAATTTTAATGTAAACAATCATGTTTAGTATCATAGTCGACACCAAAGATGTGAAAAAAATCATTGTCACCTTGCCCGTTCAGCTGCAAACATGCGTTTGTCAGAAAAACCACTTTCCCTTGCTCCTAGCGCCTTGAAACTCTCGCAATCGCATTTTCAGCGCCTGAACTGCACATTGCAGGGAGCACACTGCGCTGCTATAGGAAACAAGCCTGTTCGATGAAAAATGATGAAACATGACATGTTAAGTCATCTTTCATCATAAATCAGCCTTTTCACGTTTGTTATGACATTTTACACTTTAATATAAACAATCATATTTTTTTTCATAATTCAGCCAAAAAAGGTGAAAAAGTCAATAAAAACGTCTTTCAGCCTCACTTCATGACTTTCCTATGTTTATTTTGAAATTTGGAATTTTAATGTAAACAATCATGTTTATTTTCATAGTCGACACCAAAGATGTGAAAAAAGTCATTGTCACCTTGCCCGTTCAGCTGCAAACATGCGTTTGTCAGAAAACCACTTTCCCTTGCTCCTAGCGCCTTGAAACTCTCGCAATCGCATTTTCAGCCCTGAACTGCACATTGCAGGGAGCACACTGCGCTGCTATAGGAAACAAGCCTGTTCGATGAAAAATGATGAAACATGACATGTTAAGTCATCTTTCATCATAAATCAGCCTTTTCACGTTTGTTATGACATTTTACACTTTAATATAAACAATCATATTTTTTTTCATAATTCAGCCAAAAAAGGTGAAAAAGTCAATAAAAACGTCTTTCAGCCTCACTTCATGACTTTCCTATGTTTATTTTGAAATTTGGAATTTTAATGTAAACAATCATGTTTAGTATCATAGTCGACACCAAAGATGTGAAAAAAGTCATTGTCACCTTGCCCGTTCAGCTGCAAACATGCGTTTGTCAGAAAAACCACTTTCCCTTGCTCCTAAGCGCCTTGAAACTCTCGCAATCGCATTTTCAGCGCCTGAACTGCACATTGCAGGGAGCAACTGCGCTGCTATAGGAAACAAGCCTGTTCGATGAAAAATGATGAAACATGACATGTTAAGTCATCTTTCATCATAAATCAGCCTTTTCACGTTTGTTATGACATTTTACACTTTAATATAAACAATCATATTTTTTTTCATAATTCAGCCAAAA